>JAPYZI010005977.1:0-15710 GCA_030523105.1 Ophioninae sp. A BG-2022a | reverse complement strand
TTTGGGGGGTTTGGAAAAGGTTTTTGCCTAACTTAAATAATGGCGTTGGATTCGTATCGATATCTCTCATAGTTTCCCCGGAAAGTCCACTTGAAAAATGGCGAAAAAAGAGGCAAAGGGGTATGTATGGAAAAATTTGCAAAAATCGATGGTCCAACTTTAAAATTCTGCCAAAAATCGAAAAACCATCGGATATTAATAATTAAAAAAGCAATTTAAAGAGAAAATCATAACGAAGAGATTGAGCACAGGCTGGAGTACCAAATCCCAAAGGGAAGAAAGTTATCGATGATTTAGTGAAAAAACGTATATTGCCCAAAAATCGAAAAAAAAATTTTATTTTGAATATTTTTTTGATTCGTCTATTTCTATGTAAATTTGTCCCCTGAGCACGAATCTATCATTTATTTCCCTGAAAACCCAAAATTTCAAGGGAAAAATGTCGAAAAAACTATTCTAGAACCGGTTTTTTCCATTTTCCCAGTCTAAATTTGCACTTTCGGCAAAAACTCGGGGATATTCGTAATCAGCAGAAAATTTCCGATTAAATAGACCCTTTTAAGAGTTTAAAACGAAAAAAAACGATGTAACGAGGTACCGCGTCGAAAGTTTCCAGCGTGTTCGTCATTCCCTTAACTACATGTCTATAACTATTCTTTATAATTATAAACAATTATTATAACTATTATTATAATACTTTTATTATTATTATATTTATATTATAACAATTACAATTAAAAACAATTTCTTCAACTATATTTCTAAATAACTCAATAACAATAACTTTCTCAATAACAAATGTAACCGTTGGATATAATAAGCCCTTAAAAGTTTCTCACAATCCTAACGTTGCTCGATTTCGAAATTCTGCCAAAAATGCCAAAATATCGGAACAAGATAAAACAGCAATTCAAAAAAGCAATGCCGTTGAGGATTGCACAGAACGCACCAAATTACTTTTCATTAATTATTATTACACCCTTTACTCATTATAAAAAATCATATATCTTACACATTATTTGTAAATCAATAAATAAGAATTCGATAAAAAGTCTTCGTGATATTCCAAGCTGAAATCAACAAAAAAAAATGATAAAAAAACAGATAATTGTCGAATTATTATTGTGTAAAGGATTATTTAAAAAATACATGACAAACAAAGAGATATCGAAGGTTCAAATAAAAACCATGTATAATTGCCGGACATACGCTAAAACTACGAATTCGTCTATGAAAATTGACCGGACCCAAATAGAGTCGACACATTCTGTGGTCGAAAAGTGTTTTTTTACAACAGGTTTTTTGAAAATGCAGCTTTGCGATCGCGGCCAACGAGGCACTTTAGTAAAACGGTTTCTCCACGTTTTAGCGTTGGAAGGAATCCTCCAGCAGTTTGGTGGCGAAAATGTAGGCGTGCACGGTCTTACCGGACAGAGTGTAAAAGTGAAATGACACGGGTTAGGGAGCATTAACGGGACAGAGTGTTCGAACTTGTTCGGTTATTTCCGTCGTGCGAGACACGAGGTACTGCGGGGATATTATATACACCTGTGGGATGCCTCAGGGTAGCGGTTACCTCGGAGACTCCGCGGTAAAGTATCGCGTTTTTATTTTGTCTGCCTCTTTTCTGTTTCGTTCTCTTTCGTTGCACGGTGGGATCGAGGATGACTGGATAGGCGGCTGCGTGCGAGAGAGCCCGAAAGCGCACCTCCCTAATGCACTAAGCGGCGCGACAACGTAAACGTTTTCTTACATCCTTGATATTTATCTTTATAGTGTGACGTTCCTCGTAAACCAGCGGACTTTATGTTTTGTCTGGGCGAGAACTAGCGAGAAAGAGTCCCCACAGCGCTCGGGTCGTAGTCCTTTGGCGAACGAGATGTACTGCGCCGCCATTTGTTCCTTTGCGCGTAAATAAGCTATATAAGCTAGTGTCGTCTAAAACGGACCCCCGAAGAAAGATTTCATATCGTAGGGTGAAAGAGATGGTGATGGCTAATGGTGACCGTGGTATTATTACTTTTGGTTTTCTTCTGACACCAGCGTTTTCTCGGACCAGCACTTGGATGACTGCTCACTGAGCTTTGTTTTGCTGAGTTTTCCAGGACTGTCCCAATTAGAATTTCGTAAAAATTGGCGTTTTTCGTCGACCCGGGTTTTCCACAGTTACTCCGTGCCCTCGTGCAAGTTCGAAACGGATGAACCGAATGTTTCGAGGGAACGGAGGTACTAGAGTGTGGATTAAAAGCGAAGGATCGTTTTAGATTTTACAACCTTACAACCCAAACAAATTTACAACCCAAACAAACCCAAACAAATTTAGAATAGAAACAAGCCTAAACAGATTTAACACTCAAATAAACCCAAACAAATCCAAACAAATTTACAACCCAAACAAACCCAAACAAATTGGGATTACATTTGGAAGGCTAGATGTCCAATTTTAGCAGGAAACGACTCTTTCTCGATCAAACCCAAACAAACCCAAACCGACCCAAACAAATTAGGATTACTCTTAAGAGACGAGATTTGCCCGTGTCTAATTCCAGCAGAAAACGACTTTTTCTTCACTTTTCATGACCCTGATTTCCCAAAGTTTGATGGGCGTGGATAGCAACCTGTGATTCATAATTACCGCGGAATTGATTTGAAAATCAAGTAAAAGTGCCTTTCGTGACGGTCTTTTTTTGTTTCTATATTGCCATATTGGGATCCACTGGGGGTCCATATTATCCCACCTTTCCCAGTCCAGTGAAGCAACCACGGGAGTGAAGTTCGACATGACCTCACAGGTTAGCCTCCAGCGGCCACGAAACGGAAATTGAGTTACAGTCCCGCGAACAGTTCATCCTCCGCCACCCTCTCTTCCTTCATCTCTTTCTGCGAACACACCTCTCCACAACCTCCGTGAACCGAAGTCATCCAATCATCTCTGTATCGTTCGCACCTTTTATTTGGGTTTGTTTGGGTTATCACGCCGGGAAAAGATTTGCCAACACGACTTATTCACCATCGTCGATGACAAAACAATGTCTTCCAAGTGATCAGGGATTTATCACATTGGAACTTGTATAGTCATTTTATTATTTATTATTTATTTTGTCAATTATTTTTACGGATTTCCGGCTAGAAAAATACTCGAAGATTTTCTTTTTTTTTTGGGAATTCAAACGATCGATAATTCACATCCGCAAAATCTTAGTTCGGATAGTACTGAAAATGAAAAAATGAATGAAACTCTTAATAAATCCATCAATTTTTAAATTATGAATTTTCGATATTTGAAAATTCGACTTTCCAATTTTGGTTCCATCAACGAAATTTTATAATGTTGTAAAACGTATAAAAAAATTGATACAACATTTTTAGTTTAAATACATTTTTGGTATGACATTGTTCAAGTTTCCACCCAACGAAAGCTGGACTACAACAATATTTATATATTCTCAATTCCCGAAATTTGTGTTCGCAAATTTAAACTACAAAGATTCTAGAAAACTTATCAAAATCCTTTTTTACCGAATTGCAAACAAATCCGCAATTCCTAATTTTTACTAGTACCTAATAGAAACTAAGAAAAAAAAAAATGATTCGTTACGTAGCAACGATGCAAACTGCGACCTCATATTTCAAATCATAATAAAAATTAAAAATTGCTCGGGAAACTTAAAAAATAGAAGAGTAAAAAAATGGACAAAAAAGCGAATAAAAAATTGGTGAGTCCAATTGACTCGACATTTATTTTTCTCTTTTATTAAAAACTCCATGAATTCTCATTGTCACAATAAAGTGCTGCAAGAATTGCCACTTGATTCGTCAAGCTCTGATTGTTTTGTTGTTTTTATTGATAACCCCCCCCCCCGACATTTTTGTCGTATTTGAAGGGTCTGTTGAAGCTCGAGTACCACGACTGATCGTCAAAAGTTGAAACCGCGGAATGCGTCGTTCCTGGTATTGATTTCTTTGGTTGAAAGACGTTTTTACGTGCGGTATAAACACACGTGTAAACACTGATACACGTGTACGTTTCGTGTATACGTAAAACGTAGAGAAGTAAGCCCAAAAGGAACCTTCATTAAAACTCCGGATATTGGATTTTAATGAGTACTCGAAAGTACTCTCGGGAGGTTCTTGAGATTAACCATTTACTTTTCATCGTCGCGGTTCGTGGAGCACCACCAGCCGCAGTCTGTATATACCCCGGTAAGTAAATTGGAATGGGACGTTTTCGGGAAGACAAAAGTCGTAACTGACGTTCCCTGTAATGGTCTTCGTGGTTTCCCTTCCACGTTCGTACCCAATTACTATTCGGGACTGGATCATGGGTCACTCAATCTCGAGTACCGAAATACGTCGTTCAAACGTTTTCTCCTTTCTCTCGGCACTCTAATACAGATTTTTCATCAACGGGAATTTAATTAACCAGGATTTTATCGAAACACGAAATTGCTTCCAGTTGATTTTTTAATCGTAGGGTCGAAACGAATTTGTTTTTTTTTTTTATGAATTTTTGAAAATTATCCAAAATTATTATTTTTTTTTTTTGTAAGTCGCCGAAAGTCCCACAAGATTTTGAGGGATTTTATCAGCTCAAATTCACGGAAGGAAATTCAGTGAATTTCTTTGGTAAATTTAAGCTGATCAACTAAAATTATCAATTTACATAGAAATTATTTTTTTTCTTTATATAAAAAAGTCATTTTCGTTCGAAATTCAGAGTCGAAAAACAGTTCGATATTTCTCCACGAAACTTTTCGTGAATCCTCGATTATTTATTAACACAAGCCCTCAAATTTCTTCGTAAATTCCTTTTTTCAAGATACATTTTTTTTTGTCCAAATTTTTACGTTATTTTATCAGCGGAAATTTATCAAAGAAAATTCAGTGAATTTGTTTGGTGAATTTAAGCTGATAAAATAAATGATCAAATAAATGAAAAATGATCTTTGAGCTGATCAAATAAAAATGATCTAATAAATATTTATTTATTATTTTTTTAAAATAATAAAATATCATTTTCGTTAGAAATTCAGAGTCGAAAATCAGTTCGAAATTTGCCAATGAAACTTTCGGTAAGTCCTCAATTATTAATTAAAACGAGCCCTCAAATTTCTTCGTAATTCCTTTCTTCGAGGTACATTCTTTTGTCCATCGTGCCCTCGAGTATTTTCACCTCTCGTTACCCTTATTCAACCTAAGAATCGAGTAACGCGTAAGAATCTTTTAATTGGTCCAATCGAGCCATGCACTCGTTATATCTCGGGCATAGAGTCTCTCAATGGCTTTTCCAACTGCTGTACTTTTTACTAGTAAAGAAAGCACAAAAAAAAAAACCTATCGCGAAGCAAAATTCGATCGAGAGTATTTTTATTTTATATTTATATATTTATATATTTCAGTTGAAATAAAAATATTAATATTGAATCAAAATGCAAAAAAAAAATTCAATAATCGATCGTTTAAGAACTTAAATTAAATAATTAAACGTTAAAAAATGAAATTGAATAATCGATCGTTAAAGAAAATAATTTATTAAAAATTCGATTAAAAAAAAGCAATATTAATGGTCAATCTATTTAAAACAAAAATGTTAAACTGTCCATGAAAAAAAAAAAAGTTAATAATCGTTTCCCTGTTGGGTGGCCAATGCCAAATTGAAAATGTCCCAACCTCCGATGAACGAAAAATACCTAATAGCTCTAGACCTTTTTTCACTACTCGATTTTCAAAAATTCGACGACATTGAATTTTAATCACGCAATCGTAAAAATGTCTTCTTTCGATCGATCGAATCGTTTTTCGTTGCGCGTGTATTACGGACGATCAGGAGATACGTCCAGCTGCGTGACAAGTCGCGTAATAAGTACATGCACATCAGGTGTGCAACATTGAGGGCCAGGGGGAGGAGGGAGGAGGTGAAAGGGAGGAAACGTTGCACTTTACGCATGTACAGGTACCAGTCACGCAAACTGGTGTGAGAAGTGGATGGACGCGGTTAACACCATGGTCACGCGATCATGACCGATCGCGAGGGATATAGAGAACGTCAGAGAGAGAGAGAGAGAGAGAGAAAAGTCTCAACTCCGTCCACGTCCAGCTGATTTTTGAATGTCAAAAACTTCGAAAATGGTCCTGCTGATTTTTAAATGTCATGGTCCAGCGGATTTCTGAATATCAAAAACTTCAAAAATTGTCGAGCTGATTTTTAAATGTCAAAATCTTCAAAAACAGTCGAGTTGATTTTTAGATGTCAAAATCTTCAAACCAGTCGCGTTGATTTTTAGATGTCAAAAATTTCAAAAATAGTCCAGCTGATTTTTGAATGTCAAAATCTTCAAAAACAGTCGCGTTGATTTTTAGATGTCAAAAATTTCAAAAATAGTCCAGCTGATTTTTGAATGTCAAAAACTTCGAAAATGGTCCTGCTGATTTTTAAATGTCAAAAACTTCGAAAATGGTCGATTTCTGAATATCAAAAACTTCAAAAATTGTCGAGCTGATTTTTAAATGTCAAAATCTTCAAAAACAGTCGAGTTGATTTTTAGATGCCAAAATCTTCAAACCAGTCGCGTTGATTTTTAGATGTCAAAAACTTCAAAAATAGTCTAGCTGATTTTTGAATGTCAAAAACTTCAAAAATTATCGAGCTGATTTTTAAATGTCGAAAACGTCAAAAATAGTCGAGCTGATTTTTGAAAGTCCAAAACTTGAAAAACGGACGATCTTTTTTATTCCAGAGTAAACCGAATAGCAAAAATCAAGGAGACAGGTCGAGCTCCTTAGATTTAAAGGTCTTTCACAATTTTATTTATAATTATGCTTTAATCATTAATATTAATAATTAAATAATATATATATATATATACATATATATTAATTTTTAAAATCTAATATAAGTTCTATGTTGAAATAAATAAAAATAGATGAATTATTAAAAATTCTGCTTCAATAATCAATATTTTTTAAATTTTTGTTAACATAGAAGTTTGTTTATATACGTATTAATAAATATCTGGACGATTAATGAATCTAAAATTCCTATTCACCGATATCGAATCAATGTGCAAAATATAATATTCCATAATAATGAAAATAAAAATTGCAAAAGAAAATTTCGTTGGATTCGAATGACGTGGGCGTCAATATCCCGTACACTTTTCATCGATCGTTGAAGGGAAAAACGTATTATGATCGTCTTTCCGAAGAAACCCGATTCAAAGCCTTTGCGATCGTCATTGTCTCGCAATTTCGTTTCGTTAATTTCTGCTCGCGTTTCATCTCGGTAACAGCAAAAAACGAATAAATATATATATATCTGTATATATATATATATATAAAAGATTTCCGTCGTCACTCGTTTCAGCGAGGGAGGAGAAAAGCGTCGAGGAGATTGAATTTATGGAACGAATTCGATTCTACCGGCTGGATCTCAGCCAAGACATCCTGTACCCTCTAAACGCTGCATTTACCCTCAAAATTACGAGCCAGCTTTGGCAAACAGGAGAACTTACGTATGCGTAGCTCCTTTTGTTTCTCCAGCTTCATTTCTCCGTCATAAATTTACATATATTTATGCATAAATACCTTTTTTCTTTAAACTTTTATACTTTTCTATGAATTTGTCTAGAGTTTGAGAAAGTACGAATGTTTAAAGTGATAAGTATACGGATGGAATGAGAAGGGGGAGACAGCGACAGAAAAATCATTGCGAAAATTGTAGGAATCCAATTGGATTCTCATATTGTCTTCACCTTTCGATTTCCAATCAAATTGGATTCCCATTATAGTCGATACATTCTGATTAGGAACCCAATAGGATTCCGATCCATTTTCCTGCTTCCTGATTACGAATCCATTGGGTGACGATATTTGTCTCCGATTTCTGATTAGGAATCCAATTGGATTCTCATATTTGTCTCCACCTTCCGATTTCGAATGAAATTGGATTCCCATTATAGTCGTTACATGATGATTAGAAACCCAATAGGATTGTAATCTATTTTCCTGCTTCCTAATTAGGAATCCAATTGGATTTCCATTGTTCTTGTTATTTCCTGATTAGGAATCCAATTGGATGTTCATATTTGTATCTAACTTCTGATTAGAAATCCAATTGGATGCCCAAATTCGTTTCCGCTTTCTGATTAGGAATCCAACTGGATTCCTATAGTTGTATTCATATTTTGATTAGGAATCCAATTGGATTCTCATCCTACTTTGGATACTTGGATTCTTGTTCCTAATTGAATCCCTAATGGATCCTTGTTCCTACTTCCTGATTAGGAATCCAATTAGACGCTGTTGTTCGTCACCACCGTATGATTTGGAATCCAATTGGATTCCCACAATTGTCCAGACATTCTGATCAGGATACCCAATAGGATTTTCATCCTTTTCCCTACTTCCTCATTCAGGAATCCAATTTGGATGCCCATCATTGTCTCGATCTTCTGATTGGGAGCCTAAACGGATACTCGAATCGTTCAAAATTGAAAAGTAGGAATGTCAGTTGTCGATTTCACGCCGGCATTTCCGTGTATCGTAGACTCTCGTTGAACAATTGAGAATGAGGAAAAGGTATAGCTAAAACAAAAAAGTAACTTCCGTGGAAGAGATAGATTGGCTTTGGATGTCTATGATCGCATACCGTCGGTAAAGACCTGTAGAATTCCACAACCGGAGAAAGCTTTATCGATGATGAATGTTCTCGCGGGAAAAATAAAATCAAAGAGAAGCAAAAACAAAAGAAGTAAAAAAAAACAGAAAAAAAAAACGAAGAAAGAACTAACGTTGAATATCCGTTTGGTCCTTGTTTCTCTTTTTCCTCGATCGGGAACACTGGCTCTCGGAAACGTGCTTCAAACGTCATTCCATTAATCGAATCGTTCCACTTTCTAACCTTACCGACGATGTAACGAGAGACCCAACGACGTTGAACTTATAAGAGCTGAGAAGCGGAACTGTAACGTCAGACGTGTATTAAAGGGGGTTAGCCCACGAGATTATTACCTTTCCGGCCAATTCGTGCTGACATTGCCTACCAAAAAAAAAAACACAAAAACGAAACGAAAATTACGACGTAACTAAACGAAACAAAAAAAAGCAAAAAAAAAAAAAAATAATGAAGAGAAGCGAAAATACCGCGACACGTCTTGTGCATTAGAAATGCATTTCCAATGCATAAAATTTACAAACCGAAGCGTGTGCCCGTGTGAGCTTGCGGTGAACGCCTCGCATTGTCCATTGGCGCGTGGAATCACACCGTAAAATAACATCTCGAATTTCTACAAGAAGAATCGATTCTCATCAATGCATCGATATTTTTGCACAACAGACGTTGCGAATCGATAAAATAAACAAAAAATTGAAAATCCTCATTGCCACGTTCGATAAAATAAAAAAATAAACATTGAAAAACAAAAATCAAATAAATTTAAAAAATAAAAAAAGAGACAAACGTATTAATCTTCAGAAAGGCCAAAATGAATTATGAAGCTTCCATCATTGGAGTCCAACGTTGTTCTTCATCATCGAAGTTTTTCAGAAACCAATTTTTCATCGTCGTTCAATCCATTTGTTTGATATCTTTTGTAAATTATATTTTTTAATTTTTATCGGGCAAAGAAGAACGATTTTTAGTTTTTTTTTTCTTCGGTAAATCGATGTATTCTTATTTTTATCGATTTTTTTTTAAAGTGCCATTTTTCGTGATCATCGCTTTGAAACCTGTGTTTTTTTTAAATTTTAACTGAACTTTTGTTTGACTTTAATGTCTTTAAGATACAAAACGGAAAATCGATATTTCCATGAGCGATAAAAATAAATATGTACGTAAGCAAAATTATGACTTTTTTATGCAATAAAATAATTTAAAGACTAAAAAGCCGAAAAGAATTTTTGTAAATTAATATTTTTAACGAACAAGCTTGTATTTTATGCTTAAGAATTTTACCGTGTATATGAGTTTGTTTGGGTTAGCGTTATTTGCGTATAAATTTTACAACAAATGGTAAAATTCCCAGGGAGAAAATAATTAAATATTTCCAAAATCATTTTTTGTTGAGCGTCGTAAAAATTGAGTAAAAATTTCAATGAAACCACTAATTTTTGTGCGATGTAAAAATTGAGTAAAAATTTCAACGAAATTGATCGATCATCCGAGAATAATTATTTCCGATAATTGCCTTTTTATTTTTATTTTCAGTGTCCAATATGTAAAGATTTTTTTAAAGAACATTTGGACTTTCGTCTGTTAAAAAAATATATATTTCAAATATTTTGAGCTAGAAGGGGACAGTGTTGAAAATTAAAAATATATCAAAGATTATTCAAATGTTTATTTTCATGACGTTTTTGTCCTTCCCTCCCCCCTGCCCCTCGATCGCCATGATGGATCCTAATGAGTGAATCCGCAGATCTGGAGTGCACGCTTTCGTAAAATCGCGATGTATAAATACACGCGCACTCGCGCATACACGCGAATAAGGTTTGCATATAGACAGGAAGAAATCGTGGCGGGTGTGCTCCGTGGGCTCTCTTGGAATTTCTCATCCGGCAGTAACATTGACGAATGTTCCCATAAATAACGGGAGAGCGGAAACTAATTGGAGTTTCTTGTTAAACATTGTAGTCTCCGGCAGAAACCGACGTAGAAAACGACCAACCTCTTTCCGCGCGTATCGTTGACCGGGACTGACTTACACGGCGATCAAATTCATATACATATATTTTTATGTGTCGAGAGAGAGAAAGGGAGAGAAATGACTTTTCATGTATATTTATAACTAGGAATTGCAGTAAATTTGACCGAGTGCACTGTTCATTTCGAGAGAGAAAGAGAAAGAAATTCCGCTTAAATGAACAGTTTGTCTTTATTCTAGAAACAAAACGATCTCATCGCGTCTCGATTTTTCCTGGCTCAAAATTTCATTCCGAAATTTCTCGTACGTATAATTATTCAATTATAATTGAATTATAATTGAATAGTATTATAATTCAATTACTCAATTATATTATTATAATAAAGTATAATAATTAAATTATAAAGAATTATAAAGTATAATTATTCAATTATAATTGAATAATTACTTCTAATTATATTTATATAATTGTTTATTTAATTATAATCAAATCATTATTTTAAATTATATTTACATAATTACTTATTTAATTATAACTAAAAGATTAATTATAAATAATTGAGAATTAATAAATCGTTTATTTTATTTTTTCATTATTTTCTACACGAAAAGAATTTTTTTTTCTGTAAAGAGCAACCTTTTTTCTTTAAGAAATCGTTATGGAAAAAAGTTTTCCATCAATTTGACCTACGATATATATTTTTGAAAAAAAAATACTTTTATTTGAGAGAGTTGCTCAATGTTTGATGAGGAAAATATATTAAAAATAAGAAAAATTAAAAAAACAACTATTTCTCTTTGAAAAATATATTCTTATGAAAAACCATGAAAATCGCAATCCAAGAGAGATTGTAACACTAGTGGAAAAAGAGATCGGATGTAGATCAATATTCTTACTGTTCGATAGTAACGCGCAGTTTGTGCCGCAATATTTCCTTCTCGGCTCTTACAAATTGATTGCCCGTGACTGTGAGCGATCTCGGAGAAACGTATATCGATAGATGTAATCGATATATCGAACTCCTCTATATTTTGTACCCCCTCGTCCCGCCACTCGTCTATTCCGGAATCGAGACGCGATGGGTGGGAAGGAGTGGGGCAAAAATATATTTTCACTCTATGGGGTATTTCAAGTCGAATGAAACTTACCGTCCGTTCGTCATTTTTTTTTCTTCGGCTTTCTCCACGAAATTTGAAACTGATACGACCAAAAAAATGGCGTTCGAATACGATAAATAATAATGTAAAACAATTTTAAAAAAATAACGATCACTAAACTTTTTTTTTGTAGGAGAAATTAGGATTAAAGTGCGTGAGCTCTGCAAAATCTCTATGGGGATTTAACAGGGACGACGCATGCAGGAAGTGAAAATTTGTGAGGTCTGGTAGATGTTTCATACGTCATTGAAACGAAATTCAGAGATCGTATATATCCATGAAGAATCCTTGTGTCGCCTAATTGAGTAAATGGACTCTTAGGATTCGAATTGGATTCTGATTGGATTCCCTATTGGAATCCAAATTGGAATCGTAAAGTGGATTCCAACATGGAATCCCAATTGGAATTGTAAACTGGATTCCAATATGGAATCCCAATTGGAATCGTAAATTGGATTCCAATGTGGAATCCCAATTGGAATCGTACATTGGCTTCCAAAGTGGAATCCCAATTGGAATTGTAAACCGGATTCCAACGTGGAATCCCAATTGCAATCGCATACTGGATTCCAATATGGAATCCCAATTGGAATCGTACACTGGCTTCCAAAGTGGAATCCCAATTGGAATTGTAAACCGGATTCCAATGTGGAATCCCAATTGGAATTGTAAACCGGACTCCAACGTGGAATCCCAATTGCAATCGCATACTGGATTCCAATATGGAATCCCAATTGGAATCGTAAACTGGCTTCCAATGTGGAATCCCAATTGGATTCGTAAACCGAACTCCAGTGTAGAATCCGAACTGGAGTCGTAAACTGAATTCCAATGTGGAATCCCAATTGGAATTGTAAACTGAATTCCAATGTGAAAACCCAATTGGAATTGTACACTGGCTTCCAAAGTGGAATCCCAATCGGAATTCTAAGCCAGATTCCAATGAAGAATTCCAATTGAAATCGTAAACTGGCTTCCAGCAATCCCAATTGGAATGGTAAACTGTATTCCAATGTGGAATCCCAATTGGAACAATTGGAACGTACGATAACGACGTTTCAGTAGAAGGCTCGAACGTAAGGACTCATTGGATCCCAATGACGAGAAGCAGATTAAGCAGCATACCGCTTGGAATTCCTACGACGATTTATAAACGAAAAAAAACGATTTAGCCCGGAAACGCCCATACGAACACTCGTCGAGCCCACAGTTTGCAGGTATACGAGAACTCCGCGCGAGTTGGACAGGAAAGCATTATTTATTGCCGCGTCCGTTATCTTTCTTCCTCTATTTCGCGGCGTTGATTTATCCGTCAGTTGGAGCTCGATCGACTCGGAATTCTCTCCTACACATACACACACACACACACACACACTCACACCGAGAGAGGGGAAAAGAACCGGGAATACATATCGAATTTCGTTTTCCTACGTCTATCAATCTTTTCCACCTTTTGTTTTTCTCTCTAACACGGATAAGAAAAATAACTCGTGCACGCGTACGTGTGGATCAATTTTTGGGTGTACGGGTATATGGATGAAGCAATTTCAGGCTTCCTCGAAAAAAATAATCGTTGGGAGACAACGAGAGGAAAAATAAATTTAAAAAGATAACAAAATGTATGATCAGTCGTAGAGAGAAAGAGAGAGAAAGAAAGGAAAAGAGAAAGAAACCGAAAGAGAGAAAGAGTAGTTTCACTGATTGTATTAGACTTCCATGCTATCTGTTATATTCCAGTCTCATCTCGCGTAATTTATATTTTTCCAGGTTTCCTTCTATCTCTCTCTCTCTCTCTCTCTCTTTATCCGTCTGTTCTTCCCCGTGATACTCGCGTTTATAAGAAATGCAGGATAAAATTCGATTTACTTTCTCTCGTGCTGAGTATCCCTCGCTCTTTTTCTCGGAGCACTTACCGCGTCGTTTCCTTCTCTCCCGTCTTTCAACTTTTTTTTAATCCTCCTCCTAGGACGAGACTCTCTTCTTCATCCCGGAACAAATTTATTTTCATTTCAAATCCAGCTTTAATTTCTTCGCTTCGATACTCCATACTCTTAGTACTAGGGAGGGGGTAGAAAGTCAGAGGAGGGGGGTAGAAATTTATTTATTTCTATAGATATACGTTATTTCAATCTACGTTTATTCGTTCCCTTTTACCTTGTGTATCAAGGACCGGAAGAACAAGATCACCGCGAAGAAAAATGGCGGAGAATTGCTCTCCTTTAGTTCTGCCAAGAGAGTGGAGGGGGACATGAAATATGTGAAAATAAAGTACGAAAAATATAAAAGGGAAAGGCAAAGTATTAAAAAAAAATATAAAAAAAAGAGTGGAGGAAAGAAGAATGTTTCTATTGGGAAGAGAGGATGAGGAGGGCAAAGGGGGGTATACGACGAGGAACGGGAAAGAATTATTTTCCGTACGTAATTATTATTATTATTTTTTGTTTATATATACAATTTTTAATTTAATTGTATATTACAAAGGGAATGTATATCGTGAATTTTTTATTACGTATAAATATTTGAATAAATTTACAAGGAATAAAATAGGAATAAAAACAAGGAATATTATGATTTTTAAACACTACAATTTTTAATAGTAATTAATGATTATTATTGTTTATTATTTCATGTGGGCTTTTGATGGCTTTCATTCGAAAATTGTTCGCGAAAGAATGTAAAAATATATTGAGCTGAATCTGACATAAATTAATACGAAAATTACCAAGATCGAAGAAGAATAATAATTATGCATTTATAAATAATTATTTTTTTCTGTCTATATAAATATAATTGTATATAATTTATTTGTTTTACCTACGTATGAATGCTGTAATAAATTTCGACAAAATACAAATTCATTAAAAACATTGTTTTACAGATAATTATTTTTCTTCGTATAAAATTCTTTATTAATACAAAATATTATAAAAATTATCAAATAAATTATATACAGTTGTGTATTATTTCTATAAAAAATTTTACGTAATTTATTTTATGACGTATAAAAATTCGAATAAATTAAAAAAAAAAACAATAAAAAATTATCTTTACGATTATTAACGACCGAAATTTTTATTAGTTATTAACAATTATCATTGTTAATATTTCATATGGGTTCGGATGGTTTGAATCGAAAATTAGTGGCGACCGAATACAGAACAATATTGAGCAGATTGCGATATGAATTATTCCGATCGCAGACCGAAGGGGTTCGACGGGGAAGGGGAAAGGAGATAGGAATTCGGTATCTAGACTTGCAATGTCATTGCAACATTAAACTCTCGCGAGTCATTGATAACGTCAGATGCGTGTTTGCTACGTTTGACGCAAACATGTGATAAATGTATGTTCGCCGCAGAGACACACACACACACACACGTGGGCACACAAATATACGTGGAAAGACAAATCGAGAAAGAGGGGAATAAAAGACCATAAAAATAAAATAAACAAAAAAAAAAAAAAAAAAAAAAAAAAAAAAAAAAAAAAAAAAAAAAAAAAAAAAAAAAAAAAAACTAAACATTCGATAAATCAATAACGTACAGAGACGGAAAGAACGAGGCTGAAAAACAAAATGTGAAAAACAAATTTAATGATGAAAAGTTTCTCGAGTACCTGCACCGAACGATTAAATTATTTTGCGAACAAATATTGGACATTTTTTGAAAAATATCTTTAAAAAATATTAAACATGTTTTTAAGAATACGATTTAAAAATATTTCGGAAAATAAAATGCTTAAGATTGTTTGTGGAATAATACCAATTAGTAAAGTATTCTGCAGAAACAACATTAAAGATTTTTTAGCAAAATGTTTTTTTTTTTTTAATATTGCATTTTTTAAGATTAATGTTTGAACACGTTTTGAAAATACTGAAGATTGTTCGTAGAATAATACAAGAAATAATCTGCA
>JAPYZI010005971.1:0-12639 GCA_030523105.1 Ophioninae sp. A BG-2022a | reverse complement strand
TTGCTTTTTTAATCATTGAAATCCGATGATTTTCCGATTTTTGGCAGAATTTCAAAGTTGGACCATCGATTTTTGCAAATTTTTCCATACATACCCCTTCGCGTTTTTTTTAGCGATTTTTCAACTGGACTTTCCGAGGAAACTATAAGAGATATCGATACGAATCCAACGCCATTGTTTAAGTTAGGCAAAAACCTTTTCCAAACTCACTAATTAAACCTGCATAGCATATAAGAAGCTTACTCTACGGCCTTTTGAAATATCGTGATTTTTGAGATTCCGGCAAAATGGGCCTGGGAGGTCGTAAAATTTTTTTTTTCGTTTTTTGAGTATTAAAAGGGTGTATTTGATCGGAAATTTCCCGCTGATTACGAATATCATCGTATTATTCTCGAAAGTACAAAATTAAGTTGGGAAAATGGAAAAGCCCGGTAAACGGTCGCTTCTGATTGACTGTCTTTAAAAATTACTAATAATTCAGGGGTTGATCCGGGAATCATACATGCTCGTATCAATGAATTCAGTATTTCACCCCCAAACCCCTTCATTTCACGCATGAAATTCCATAGTGAAACACCCTGTATATAAAAGTCACTGACAGTAAAATATAATAATAACAGATTGTCCTAGGTCATATGACGAAACGGGTGCATCCATATAAAAATGTTCGTGTTTATTTATGGGTATAAAATCTGTCCTCATTGAAAATTCACCGCGCTCGGGATTGGCTCAGACCCCTTGGGCTCCTCTGCTTTTCATAGTTCCTAGCAAGTAGACGTGTGAAAAGTAAGAATCGACAAAGAACGAAAATGAATTTATTTCATCTGCGAGTTCTCAGGCCGGTACGCCCGACCAGGCAGACACATTACGAAAACGAGTTTTAAAGAGAATTATCTACACAAGCTTGTACGCACGCACACACACGAAAACGCACATTTGAGAGGATTTTAAACAAGTTTAAGACGGGAGAGATGGATGGGTCTGAGATGAGCAGACGGAAACAGAGAGAAGAGACTTCGCTTCGTTTCCCCTTCCCTCTCCGCAAAAATAATTATCAATCAAAGCCATCTTTGATTGGAATTAAAAAAAAAAATTGTTTGGGTTTGTTTGGGTTTATGAAAATTGAAAAAAAAAAAATTATTTCTTCATATCATTTGTTCAACGAAAAATTGAATAAAAAAGTTCCTTTATTTCTCTTTGTTTAAAAAAGTGTTTCTTCATTTATTTTTGTTTACAAAAAAATCGAAAAAGAATGTTTCTTGATTGTTTTGTTTTGTTTTTTTTTGTTTAAGTAAACGAATTTATATTATTTTTTTTTTTAGTTTAAAAAAATATAAAAAGATATGAAATAAAAGAAAATTACTGCATTTTGTTTTTAGTTTCCCCGACTACTGAGATTCGCGACGAGACGTTCCTTTCGCAACGAGAGGTCAAGGCTGATCAAACACGAATTACCTTTTGGATCAATTGTTTTGACTTTCCGAATAATAAAGTTATTTATTCGAGACGCAAAGCTTGTTTGGGTTTGTTATTTCGTTTAGCCTCTTTAATTAATCAACATCGATGAATTAAATGTTTTTGCAAGACTATCAAATTTGATTTTTTTTTTGGTTTACATATAGCTGTCTTCGATAAATAATTATGAAATCATTAATAAATAAATAAAGTTGTTATTGCCTTTAATCCTGAAAGGACTTCGCGTTTTTTCGTTAAAGGCGTATTTTTTTGTTTGAGTAGACAATATGGCGGACCATCCCTCTTGGTCGAGTAGCTCTTCGAGATTTCTCACGAGTGAGTGCACTGACCTCGCCCCCTCCCCCTTTTTTCTGATCCTGCAATTTTTGTGGTCCCTACCCTCTCATCGTCTCTTTTTTCCATCTCGATAATCGTTCTCGCTGCGGCGAAGGAAAATGTTTAGGTTCGTTTAGGTTCGTTCGGTTATAATTTGGGTTTGTTTGGGTTTGCTTCAGTTAATTTGGGTTTGTTTGGGTTGGTTTGGATTTGGGTTCGGTTTTATTTGGATTCGTTTGGATTAGTGTTCGTTTACGTTCGTTTGTTTGGGTTTGTTTGGGTTTGGATAACTTTACGTTCGTTTGGGTTTGTTTGGGTTAACTCGGGTTCGTTCGGGCTTGGATTTTTTACGATTCGTTCGCATTTTTTTTGGATTCGTTTGGGTTACTTTACGTTCGTTTGGGTTTGTTTGCTTAAACTCCATTTTGTTTGGGTTTGTTTGGGTTACTTTACGCCTCGTTTGGGTTTGTTTGCTTTAACTCGATCTTGTTTGGGTTTGTTTCGTTTACTTTACGCCTCGTTTGGGTTTGTTTGGGCTTAACTCGATCTTGTTTGCATTTGTTTGGGTCCGTTTGGGTTCGAAGCGTTGATGAAAAGTGAGATCTTCGAATCTGTTGTGTTTTCGAAACGGGACGCTGATGAATTTTTTGCCGGAGTCGATGACCCCACCGCTCGACATCACCTGCGTAAAGACGCAACCGTGGGACCGTCGATTGCGCAGAATTAAGGGCTCTCGTGGCTGCGTTTTCGCAAAAAAAAAAAAAAAAAGAAAACGAAATACAGCTTGAAGGAAAAAAAGAGGTAAGCCGCCGCCGCCCCCCACTTGCCTCCCTCCCAGCTTTTGAGCCCGTCGTGATTTTCCCTCTCTCTCGCGCTCTCCCTCTCTCCAGCGAATAAGAGGAGGGGGAAAGCACACCGGTCCTTTGTCCTTAGGAGAGCCGTGCATCTCGGCTCCGCCAGATGTTCGCGAAAATAAGAACTCCGAGAGTTGCCGAGACGCTTTAACGTTCAATCGAAAAAAAAGAAAAAAAAAAGAAGAAACACCTATAAATCAAGATGGACGGCGCTCGGAGGGAGCGAACTGCGGCAAAGAGGGGAACAAGCGGGGAACGTCGATCGGAGTAATGATTCATCCAAATATTCCATTATTTTCGAGAATTTTGAAATTTTTATTCAATTTTTTTGAGCTTTAAAAATTTCAGTATATACTTTTTCAATTTTCATTGAAAAAAAAAAAGAAATGGAAAAGAAATTTCGATAAAAAAGATTGAGGGAAATAATTGAAAAAATAAATCATCCGAATTAATTAATTGTTAAGTTAAAACGATAAAAATATCAAACGGAGTAATGATTCATCGAAATATCCGATCCGTTTTGTGAATTTTCTAATTTTTGAATTTTCGTGGGAATTTAATTTTTTTAGATTTTTAAATTTCGGTATCTTTTTTTTTTTTTTTTAATTTTTATTGAACAAAAAATGAAAAAGGACATTTTCTAAAAAAGATATATTGAAATAATTGAAAACAAATAATCCGAGTCGATGAATTTTTAAGTTAAAATTATAAAATTAAGTCCTCAAGGATGGTAAACGATAATAATCAATAGGTAAGAAATAATAAAAGATGGAACGAACAGCCACAAATAGGACTAGGTGGGAAGGTCCTTGTCCGGTGTTTCCGAGGGATTATTACGGCCCTGTGAGCAGAAAACCGGTCCGTTCTGACGATGACTACGTTGTGGCGAGGAGAAAACAGGGCGGCTCGAGAGCCTCCAACGAAGAGGACGACCAGGCAAATCATCAAAACCGAAAAAAAATTCAATAAAATAAACAACATTTAATTAATATTATCAAAAAGTTTAAAAAAAAAAAAAAAAAAAAAAAAAAAAAAAAAAAAAAAAAAAAAAAAAAAAAAAAAAAAAAAAAAAAAAAAAAAAAAAAAAAAAAAAAAAAAAAATAGAACAATAAATCGAATAAGATGAAATAAAAATAAATGAATTAAAATTAAACGAAGAATAAATTCAAACAAAATTAAAAAAAAATGCAGCACAGTAAAAAAAATTGAGATAAATCGAAAAAAAAAAAAATGTAATTAATCGAGAAATAGTGGAACGAAAGAAAACCGAAAAATAATTAATTAACAAAAATTAAACAAGAAACAACCGATTAACTTTTCGAAAGTTTAAAAAACAAATAAACCGTGATCGTTGAAGAACGAAAAATTTTTTAAAAATGGACGACTCGAAGAGACAGATGTTATAGATAAGACAAAATGGAATCGAGCAACGGGATGAAAAAAAAAAAAAAATTAAAAGGACGAGTTGGAGAGTTGGTTGAAGAGAGAGATAGAGAGAGAGCGAGAGAGAAATAAGTAGAAAGTGGTCGGTCCGGTGCAACAACCTACGATTCCACGAGACTTCGAAAACCCTTCTCTTCCTCCCCTCCAGGACCTCACCCTCCCCCCTCTCCTGCTTGAATCCCGCGCCCCTCTTTGCCCTTCCCTCCCCTCCCTTCGTCTACCATTCTTCCCGCTGTTCTGCCCCATTAAAAAAAAGGAACTGCCAAGATAAGAAAATAAATAAAATAAAAAGGAGGTCGGGACATCGGGCTCGGTACTCCCGAAGGCTCGTCCGCGATCCCGGTCGCATTTCGCGTGCGGTTGTCGACTCGGAAACGTGTCCCCTGGGTATTGTCGGTAAGTGACGAAAAATATCCGAAAAACAGTCGATGTGTCATTTTCGAATAAAAATATTTTTGCCTCGTTCACCACCGTGACGAATCAAGACTTATCTATTTTTAATATAAATAAAAATGAAAGAAAAGAAAATATTAAACAAAACAAAAATTTTTAACGAAGCAAATCGCGATATTGTTTCGATGTTTATGTCGGACGTTTGGGTTTATTTGAGCTTTAAACATTCTCTTAAAGCTATTTTGAAAAAAGCTGTTTTACAAAGAAATAATTCTTTTTTTGGTTTTTGTTTGAAGAAAAAAAAAAAATGACAAATAGATGTGAAGGTTCAGCAATTTTTAAATTACCAAATTACAGTCCGTTTGTCAGATGTCAATCGCGTACATCGTTTTTAAACGTTGCAGTTTCGGGGAATAAAAATATTCAAAGCTTTTCAAGTTTTATTTGGATTTTAATTCCAAAATTCGATGAAATCTGTGATTTCTGCTTCGGTGCAATTTTTAAAACGTGAAAGTATTTGTTTCTTCATTGTTTATTATGTAAAAAATTAAAAATATTGTTGTTATTATTTACAACAATATATTTATAACTATATAATAAATATATTTATTATCTGTTTAACGTCTGAAAAATATATCAAAAAAATCCATGGCTTTTTTTACCAAAATTGTTGTCCATTTGAAATGTTAATTATTTTTTCGAAAAGAGATTTCAAAAAGTTCCATTATTTTTAAATGCAAATATTTGTATTTATATATATACTTACCATGCATATTTATAATTTCGTATGAATATGAAAATTGACGAATAAAAGAACATTTCGAAAGTAATTGAAAGTAATGGCAATCAGAGATCTGTTACTATCTCAATGAACAAAAGAAAGAAATATTACGTCTCCGTGACCTCGACAATTCTCTTTCCTCTCCTTTTTTTTTCTTCAATATCCAAGACTCGGTCCGCTTTTCTCACTAGCCGCAGATCGGTCTCCACTTTCGTATCGCGTTCCCGGCAAGACAGTTATCAAAATTGACATCGTTACAATTGACAGCCGGTAGTAAACGTAAATATTATTGAATATTAATAATTAACCAATTCTAATTATTAATATTAAATATATAATTCCACATGAATTATTATTAATTATATTAATTTAAAAAATTAATCAATAGTTAAATTAATCGAATCAGATAAATCAATGAAATACATAAATCAACACGAATTATTATTAATCACTATAAATATCCGAAATTATCAATCTTTCAATTAATCAATAAATTATTATTTACGGTAATTAAAACGGATTATAATTATCGTCGTGAAAATTATGTTCATAAATCGTTTTTCGTTTCAGGGAAAAAAAAAATATATATCAATAATTTTTTTCGGTAACGACGTCCCTATCCCGAGATGGCGAAACTTTTGGCACTTTTGATCATTGGATTCGTTTGCGTTATCGCCAATGCGCAAAGTCAAGCGAGTTACGGAAAACGTAAGTTCAAAAAAAAAAAAATATATATGTATATATATTGTTCAATTTTTTTAATTGATTTTTTTTTCGAATAAATTTATTAGAGGAATGACGATAATTAGTGCAAAATAAAGAGTTATTATTTTATTGAATTATTATTGTGTGAGAACACGTTTTTCCTGGATAATTAATAAATTTGTCAAAATTTAAGCGATTTATATTTTTTCTGTCAACAAATTTTTCAAAATGAAAATCATTTATTATTTTTGTATCAACAAATTTGTCAAAATTTAAACGATCAATATTTTTTCTATGAAGAATTTTTTAAAAATATGAATAATAATAATTATTATATTAATTTTGTTTGTTTATTTTCACAGCTGTTCTCGGGCAAGCTTTCGATGAAATCGTGGTCTCGTCGGATCTGAACGTAAGAAGAAAATCAAAGGAGAATCGCCAGGGAAAGAGGCTGCTGACGAATGTACCATCAGGAACGACCGGTTCACCGGGCGGACCCACGGAAAACGCGTCGAGGCTGATCGCGAGTGACGGTACTCGCGTATCCACTCAAAATCGAGAACGCCGTGAAATTCCGAAAAAACGGTAAAATGGACAACAACAATTAAATGGAAAAACCGTGAAAATAATAATAATTATTATTATTGTACTTCTTCGAAGTATTGTTTATATTATTTTTTTAAATTTCTTTTCAACATTATTGAACATTTATTTAACGATTGTTTTTCAAAAATGAAAAAAGAACGCAAAAAAGTATATTAATACTTTTGTATTACACAAATTCAACAAATATGAATTATTATAATTTTAAATACAAAAATGTCATTGAAAAATTAGAAAAATGGGAAATGGAATATTTGAAACAGTCACAGAAACAAAATTGACAACAATTATTTATTACAATTTCGAAAAATCAAGCATAATGTATTTTTTAATTCTATTTCGTTGCCACATTTTCACTTAACAATTATATTTTAACAATAATTTTCTGAATATTACACGCAACATCGAAAATAAAAAATGAAACAAATAATGATAACCGACAAAAAAAAATAAAATTAAAAAACAGACGTTACAAAAAGTCAAAAAAAATACAAAAGACCAGAAAACGTTTCGTCGATACCGAGCCCTGGCTTACCGACCGTCGATAACTTATCGACCGAGTGCAGCACGAGAGCGCGAAAATTCGAACGCAATTTTCGTATAGATTTTGCCGAATTAAATATCCTTTGGCGATTATTAATTCTCCAAACTTTTTTCAGGTTGCCCTACCTCGGCGTCGCTGGATATCTTCTTAATTCTCGAAAACGATGAAAACTTTGGAAACAAAAAACGAAGAAACGAAACGCAAAAAAGGAACGACATAAACAACAACAAAAAACAAGAACAAGAACAACAACGGTAACGGAAGTGGAAACAAGGAACGAAAAAAAAAAAGAAAAGGGGATGAGTGAGAAAGGTAAACAACGGGAAGTGTTGCGATGACAACCGCACGATACCTCTCTAGCCCCCCGTCATCTGTGATCATACGTTTCGGTCATCTCTTGGACTTCGGCTTGTAACGAAAAGGAAACAATAAATTTTTTCTGTCTCACAAAAAAAAAAGAAACGAAAAAATGAAAAAAAAAAAAGAAACAAAATATCGCTTCGATCGATTTACTTAATTCGCTGAATCCTCTGAATCCAGAAAAGTTTTTTTTTTTTTTTTTCATTAAAAAAGTTGCCTGACGTTTTTGAATGTGCGTTGCTACGTAAAAAAAAAAAACAAAAATTCACCTCGTCAGCGAAAAACGAGGAGGGAAATAAAAAATCAAAACGGGAAAACGAAAAATAAAAATGTCGAACGATTTTGCAACAGACGAGTCGACGAATCGTCACGAAATTGCGAATCGGACCCTTGTCGTTGAATCTTAAATCAACCTTAAATTATCTTCGGCACTTTTAATTATAAATTTTAAAAAGTTAATAAAAATACATAAGGAAATATACGAAAACAATATTAATCAAATAAATAAATAAGTAAATATTTATTTATTTATCAATAAATATTTATTTGAATACTTAAAAAACAATTTGCTCGAAGTAAACAGTTTACTAAAGAATAAACCAAATAAATAAACAATAATAATGATAAATAAATAAAATCATAGAAATCTGGCACTTCGATGACTTTAGAACAAATGTTCAATTAATTAATCGTATTTACAGACAATTACGTATCATGGCGTAACTTCACGCTCCGTTCAACCGCGCTTATTATTACGAAAACATTGCGTAATTCTTATTGAAAAGCGACGATCGTAAAAAGTCTACGCGGCAAGAAACAAAAAAGAAAAAAAGAAAAAAAAAGAATCACATCCGGAAGACGCGTATCAATACCGCATAAAATATGCGTCAGATGATTTTTTTTACCCCCCCCCCCCCTCCCTCGTCTCTTCATCTTCGCGTTACAACAGAAGGCAAATTAAAATAGACGGAAAACCCAATCGTGTTCATTTTATTCATTTTATTTTCGTTTTCTTATTATAAACCAGACGCTCGAGAGTACGTGCGATATTACACGGTTGTGGATTTTGGATTGTGTGAGTACTTTTCGTTACGGTCTTTATGCCAGACACGCGATTATACAGACTCCCGAGTACGTGCGTGCACACCTGCCAGACTTGCTGACGCGTGTAAAACCAGCGATCCCACGAATACTAACGAGCTAAATCCAGAGGGAGAGAGAGAGAGAGACGAAAAGAGGGAAAAGTCCTTGCAAAGGATCTACTAGATTTTTCAATACTATTTATCAATTTTTTATGAATTTTTCAAACTTATATTCTTTACGAATCGAAAAAAAGACATTTTTTATACATTTTTTTTCAATATTCATAATATTTATAATTTTTTCTTGGAATTTTCGAAGTATTTGTTATTTGGAATTTTTTAAACGATTTGTTTTCTTAATTTTTTACGAATTTTTCAAACTTATATTCTTTACGAATTGAGAAAAAAGACATTTTTTATAAATTTGTTTTCAATATTCATAATATTAATAATTTTGTCTTGGAATTTTCGAAATATTTGTTATTTGGAATTTTTTAAACAATTTGTTTTCTTCATTTTTTTTTATTAATATGTTTTTTGGAATTTTCAAAATATTTATTTTTCTAAATTAAAAAAATATATTTTACCTTGTCGGACGTTTTTTTAAACAAATATTTCATCTCAATCTCAATTACCTTTTTTATACTATTTATTTCCCATACGATTCCATTTCGAATCAAGTTTGCCTTTTTTTCGTGTAATTTATGGTTAAAGATATATTTTTTCAATGTATATTTTTTATCAACTTTGTATGTCAAATGTCTCGGGCCTTTTTGTTTTCGAAATTCATTTTCATGATCTTTTTCTTTTATTGAAAAGCAGACTATTGATTTTTCCAAAAATTAACTTCCATTAATTTTTCATTTATTGTCGACGACCGATTTTTTTATTAACATTTTACGATTGATTAGTTAAAAATTAACAGTTGGTTAGTTTTAAAAAGTCTATTTCTTCATTAATTCATTAAAAGCTAATTTTGAATAAAAAATAATTTATTTGCTTTCAACGAATTTCATGAAATAAAAATTAATATAATTATAACAATTATTTCATGCGAATAATTAATTCACAAAAAAAATATTGTTCGAAAAATTCGTCACGTCGTACCGGTTTTAGTTTTAATTGATCGAATCAGGTCGAGGATCGGTCGCGATGGAAATACTCAAAATCCTTCGATAACGGCCAGGGTCGAGGATTTTTTTTGGCTTGTATTTTTTTCTTTTTTCCGTACATATATATATATATATATATATGTATATACACACTCTTTACATAATAGACGTGCAGATTTTTAAGAGTCACCGGTCACTGGCTGATCAGTAGTCAACATATGTCAATCGAGAAACGAGGTTCCGTAGATTTAGTGACAGAATTATTCACACGTGGGTAGGGGAGAAAATGAGAGAGACGAAAAAAAAAAACAAAAAAAGAGAAGGGCAGGGGGGGGTTAGAGGGAGGTAAAGAGACAAAAAAAATTACACGCGCGACACAAAATAGGCAATGTGGTGTCGATCGCGACACAAAGGTTGTCGCGTATCCTAGCTGAACGTACGATTGTTGAATCGACAACGATCTCGACCGGACTGATCGTTTCACGAATCGTTTCGGACCCATCCTGAATTCTCATCCTCGTCTCCCACCCTCGAACCTTCTCTTCCTCCCTTCCAAGCTTTTCTTTCCCTCGTAGTTGTCGATTCTCGTGGAAAAACTTGGAAGCGATTCCCCTCCGGTGTTACGTCGATCAATTAACGTCGGAAAAGTCCTCGGAATCGTCGAAGCGTCATCAGTGGCTCGGGATGTTTCGAGATACGCGAAAAAAAATTTTAGTTCCCCGAATCGCCGCTAGGTGGCGAGCGGCCCGTGGCGCTCTCGCAACAGAGGCTGAGAGTCCTAGGGTATATAAGCAACGGTCGATTCTACAAGTGCAACGGTTTCTGGTTTATCTTTCGTTGGACTTTTTCCGTTTATCTTTTTTTTTTTTGTTTTTCAACACTAGGATGACTGTCGGCTCAAGAATTTTCTTCGGTTTTCTCACTTTCAGCTCTCGTCCGGTCGTTATGACGGCTAAAAATAAGAAACGAATAATGTTTATCCTCGTAACAGGAAATTATGAATTCATCGCGAGTATGAAGGACGCGGGGAAAGGGTGTTTCACCAACGCGCTCAGGTATTTGCGCAAAATATGGAAACCTCGTGCGCAAGTGTACCCAAACAAAGGGATTCCAAACGGAGAATGATAAAACGAAGAAAAATCAAATGGAAGGAAGGAAAAGGGGAAAGACGAGGATAAAAAAATGAAGGAAGGGGTTACGGGTCTGGACACTGACGGGCGGACGTGTACAAGCAATGAGAAGGGACGAGACGGGAATTTTCATTGTTATGCCAATTGCATCATCAGCTTCCATTGCGTAGCTGATGATAAACCTCTGACTTCTCATCTTCGTCTGGGAGCTCGAATTGACCGTTTCTTTTTTTGAACGTACCAACGGGAGCAAAAAAATGGTTCAACGAAAGGTCGTTCAAAAATGCCCACAAGAGAAATGCAAAAAAAATCGTCCCGTAAAAAACACCCCAAAAATGGTGCAACGATAAATTGGGGAAAACACGAAACCTCCTCTATCTTCCCTAAGAAATAAAAAAAAATTGTCACCTCAGAATTGAAAAAATAATTCCAAGAGAACGAATTTGAAAATAGGGGCTACCAGAAACGATCTAAAAATTGCCCCCCTCCCCCAAAATGGTAATAAATATGGCCCCCAAGAAATAATTTACAAAATGACCGTAGAAAAAATGCTAAATTTTTTCGAGCTCATAAAAAGTGGTCGAAAAAGCGTTCCACACTATGGTGTGAAAATGGACCACCGAGAAATTAAAAAATCGTCCCTAAATCGCCGAAAATAAAAGTCCCGTCGTTTTTCTTCAGTATTTAAAAGATGCGCTGGTGAAATTTACCGGTTAATTACGATTGTGCGAGAAATAGTAAAAAAAAAAATGGGGAGAAAAGGGAATTCGGGTTTGAAAGGGGAAATTTTGAATTTGGCACTATTCCTCGAGGGTTTGATGACCCCCAGGGTTCGGTTAAGACGATCATGAGAATTCCTTCGTACTTCAATTACACGGTTACATTGGGGAAATACGACGAAACGCGCCCGTCGTATATTAAGGTGGTCAAAGAGGCCAACGATAATTCTTCGCTTGGACGATCAAAAGTCCACGGGAGTTTACAATCGCGGTTTCTGTCCTCTCATCCCGGTTGTGCCAAGAATTGACAATGGGCTCCCGGTAACAGATCCGCATTTTTTTCTCCACTCCTCGATCCCTCCCCCTCGTACTCCTTGTCCCATGATCCTCGGATCGCCGGATCTTCCTCGTTTCTATTCTTTTTATTATAACCTATACGCTTTTGCACAATTAACAATTCATTTTGCAACGTTTATTTAACGATAATCTTTGTCAAAAAAGATACGTAACTTATGCAGAAAATTAATTGGAAAAATCGGACACCAAGTACCCAGCGGTTTTTTAAAATGGATTTTCCATTTATTTCTTTTTCGATTTATTACTGGACTTTCAATTATTTTTCAATTTTTTAATAAATCTTTCATTATTTTTTTATTTTCTAATGGGTTATTCATTATTGTTTTATTTTGTCATGGATTTTTAATTCTTTTTGAATTTTTTAATGATCTTTCAATTGTTTTTCTATATTTGTATCAAATTTTCATTACTTTTCGATTTTTCAACGAATTTATCATTATTTTTCGATTCTTCAATCTATTTTTAATTGTGTTCCGATTTTTCAACAGATTTTTAAAACGAAAAAATTTGAGTTTTTTCTCTTTTAGTCCGATGGACAAAAAAGAAAAAAAAAGAATCGTGTCGGGTGACGAAAAATCTCGTTCGATCGGCGAACAATTAAATTCGTTAAATTCCATGCTCGAGCGGGATGAAAAAAAATTGCGAAGCACGATCACGTAGAGTGTGCGACCGATCCTCGTACGAGCGTTACACGTATCCCGAGAGAGTTTCATACTGACTGAGAGTTATTCTATGATACGTGCGTATGTGTGACGAACGAAAAAA
>JAPYZI010005969.1:0-15399 GCA_030523105.1 Ophioninae sp. A BG-2022a | reverse complement strand
ATTTTTTTGTTAGATTATTATTCACTCATTGTTTTGTGAAACGTTTATATTTTACTTTGTAATAAGTTTGTTTTACCGAAACTGATGGAAATTTTTTTACTCGGTCGTAATAAAATTTATCATCATTAATCGTCATCACTCTCTCTTCCTCTTTTTATTCCGGAAAGACCTCAATGTTTGAGAACCTTTAGCCTTTATCCTCATAAAAGACGAAACCCTTAATCGTTTCGCCTTCCTTACCCTTTTTTACCTCCATTTCAATTTTCGTAAAGTCCAACGACTTTCAATTTTGGAATTCATCGATGAGTCTTCAAACTCGTCGAGCCTTCGACAAATCGGAAGATCGAAAATTTGAAAAAATTATTTTTATTGGCTTACAACGATGCAACTTTCAAAGTCGCTATATATATACATAAAATTGTATAAATTTGTTGTTTTTTATCACTTTGTACAATGTATACAATTTTATAAATATAAAATTTGTATACGTTTTTTAAAAATGATATATATTTTCGTACAGACATTTGTTTAAATGCATATATATACATATACATACATGAGGGAAGCTGGCAGCCGCTATCGAGTTTCGATCTCTTCTGGATCAGAAGATGGGCAACGGTCGACGGGGGAGGGCCATGGGGTTTCTCGGGAGACCAAGGGGGAGGTAATCGATTACCCATGAGACGTTTCCCTTCGTTTTTCTTCATCCTCTCCGGCCCTCCCTCTCGCGGCTGATCTCGAAGCTCTTTTGGAGCCGACGTCAAAATTTATACCTGGCTTGCGACCCGCCTGTACCTTGGACCGAACAGACAGAGAAAGAGAGTTTCGAAGAGGGAGAATCGCGAAGCTGAAACGTCAGGAAGATGCACCCTCGGTGTCTTTTGAATGGAAGCGTGGTATTCAGGCTTGGCTCGAGCGTCGAACGAAAAATGTCCAAGTCCCTTTCGAGCAAACCCGAAAGAGAAACGGAAAAAGGGACGGAAGGGCGCACACGTGTATCGCACACGTTTTGCATTTCGTTTCGAGATATTCGATTGGAAGGTCCAAGTTAAATATTAAACGAAAGTAAGGCGAGAAGAAATATAGGAATTTTATTTATTGATTCGTATCATCACGGGAGAACGGATTTTTGGGCACAAAAAAATACGCGTTAATAAATTAGATATTACCGTGAACATTGACAAAAATAAAATATGAAAAATGAAATCAAATAATAGAGTAGAAATTGTAGGATTAACAAAGGAAAATTAATGTTAATTAAATGTAAACTAAAAAATATAATAAAAAAAGCTCAGCTGGCCAAAACTTGATATAACTTGAAGTAAAAATAAAAAAAAACAATAATAATAAACTATACATAAACTAGAATCCGAAGGAAATAGCAGTACGTAACCCAAACAAACCCAAACAAAAAATCGAACAAAACTCAAGGTAAAAATAAAAATAAAAGCAAACCAAATTTAAATTATAACCCAAAGCAAATATTAGTAACTAACCCAAACAAACCCGAAGAAAAACTTGACACAACTTAAGGAAAAAAATAATAATAAAAATAAACCAAACTTAAAGTAGAACTCGAAGGAAATCATAGTAAGTAATAAATAATAATGATAAGCCAAAATTGGAGCTCAAACGGAATAGAACTTGAATGGATAGAATAGGAATAAGAATAAAACCGAAAAGTCCGAAAGCAAAATAATAATAACGCAGGAGAGAATAAAAGAGAGGGAGAGAGAGGGAGGGAGCAAAGGTTGAAGAGAGAATTTTTCAAAGGTGCTGAACGGACTGCTCGAAGTGAGGAGATAGAGCGGCACTCGCGATTTCTTTTGAACTCAATCTGTATTGGTACGCATAAACACATGTATTCGCACGCCACATTTGTGTATATATTTATACCCTCGTGTGCGGACGCGATACAGAAATTTGCGGGTCCCGACGACTGCGAAAGATTAACGCGTTGCTTCATCAAGGAGATGAGAGGGAGAAAGAACTTTATGAGCCCGACTATGCATATATATGTGTATATATATACACGAACTTCCTCGGATTGTGCTCAGAATTATCGTTTTTATAGATCTTATTGTTGTCGTCATTACTATCATCAGCATCAGCATCATTGTGATTATTGTTAAGAATACTATTATAATAATAGTAGAATTATATATATATATACTTGTGTCTTTCCTGACTACACGTATGCAATGTTCAAATCTATATTGATCATCAGATCGGAATAAAATTGGAAAAAGTGGAAAGTATATCGGTAAAAACTCGTTTTTTAACAACCCAATACAAGTTTATAATTATAAAATTCACATATCTTAGTAAAAAGATTTTTTTAATGAAATATTTATTTTTATAATCTAATTAATATAAATCATAATTAATACAATAATATAATTTACTAATATAAATAATATATATATATAGTTTTGTATTTTTATAAATTTATATTTATATTTATTTTTATTTCATTTTTATTTCATATCATAGTCGATACTCCACCGTTAAAAATCGATTCGTTCAATTCAGTCTCGTCTATTTTTTTAATTCATTTTCACAATTGGTATTTCCAATTTTTTCTGCATCAATATTTTTATCCTCGTGTTGTAAATATCAATTTAATTCAACGAATTCGACATTGCTCCCGACAAACCGAAAAACCGCTGAGATCATGAAATTCCAGTTGGATGGATCTTCCTCTCTCTCTCTCTCTCTCTCTGACAGAGACGAAACGTTTCTTCTATTTCCTATTACTTTTTTTTTGTCCTCGCACTTGAACGAGTCGATGCATTTTCTTTTTTTTCTCGGTCTCGTCTCATTGTGTCCTATTCTGTCGTGTCCTCAGCCTGAAGTGTGTTTTCAATTGTGCGGTTGATCCGAGAGTGTCGAGCGATTCACGCGGCGAGGAAACGAGAACCGTGACGATATTTCATTCAGGAATTCCTTCCCGCCCCCCCGCCCCCCCCCCCCCCCCCCCCCCCCCCCCCCCCGTCTTTTTTTCTCCGAGTCCGCAACTCCCGCACGAATTCTAGGACTATAATCAAGAACGAAGCTACGGGGCACGCGGAATCGTTATTGTCGAGGAAAGAGGACATCTTTTCTCGTGCCCTTGAAAAAGGAAAATGCCTTTTTTTTTCAAGGGACCAAAATCGCCGAAGATCGAAATACATCGAGAGTGGAGTAGAGATCGAAACTTAGAACGAACACCAAGAAAGCCGGAAAATATAGCAATTTATATATTTTTTTTTTCGAGCCCTTCGAGGGTCGAGAAGGGTCCTCGAAGGGCTTCGTCTATCTCTTTCTTTCTCTTGTGAAAAGAATCAAGGATTCGTGTTCCAGGTATTTTTCAGGGTTTTTAAGTTCCAAGACCGATATATATTCCGAATGGGGTCGATATGGGCGTGGATCCCTTCGAAAATCCCTTTCTCTCGTCCTTTCTCATCCTCTTTCAGGTATCAACTGCACGCCTGTTCGACCTCTCGCGAGACCTCTTTTATCCAACAACCTCTATCTCTTCTCTCGGTTATATCCCTAAAGTGTCCCCCCCCCCACTCCTTTTCGACTCCTCCTCCACCTCCACCTTCTCCTCCTTCACCTTCTCCTTCCCCTTTCCACTTAGAGACAGCACTCGAGAGGACAAAGCGTAGGGATATCCTCGAATCTTCTCGAACCGACACCGTTAGCATCCATTTGTCTAGGATCGTAACGCTGAGGACCAAGGACCCACCAGGATTTACATCCTAACTCGGTTAAAGCTTATGGTTTCCTTGTACCTGAACAATATCCTCTCGAGCCTCCAAATTCCCTTAGCTCTTTCCACACTTTCGTCCTCGGCGAATAATTTACTCACGAAAAAATTCTTCTTTTCGTACGGGCGAGGCAAATTTTCAACGGCGAGTCTCGTATTCAATGAAACGTGACTTTCTTGAAATTAATCGTTTTCCCACGATTCATCGTATTTTGGAAGAAAAAGAAATTTGTTTCGGCCCACGATTGATGGTTGATGAAACTTTGAATTCTCAATATCGATCGTTCGTAATATCAAGATTACGATTTCAGTCTTAACCGGAAATCGTTTCTTTTCTTCATTTTTTCATCCAAATCCAAACAAACCCAAACCAACCCAAAACGAGTCTTCTTGTCGTTCGAGCCATCAAAAATTTCACGTGTCGAGTCAACAGTTCAAAGAAACATGACATTCTCGAAATTAAATATTTTCCCAACGTCTCTTAACCAAGCCCGAAACATTTATTTCTGCTCAAACTTGATATTCGACGAAACTTCGAATCCTAAGAATCGTTCGTTCCTAATATCAAGATTACGATTTCAGTCTTAACCAGAAATCATATTTTTTTCATCCGCACCTCCTCCCTCGAGCCACCTCGACGTATCCCTTCGATCACAGAATCGAGTCTCTTCCGGTCCAGAAGATTCATAGGGCACGTTTTCTGGTGCTCGATGCCCGTAGCACGGAGGGATCATTGTCACGTGGACGGAGCTTTTACACGTCGTGATATCCGAGAGTGCCTACTCTCGGTGTACCGTTCGTCCCGAGGGACATTAACGTCTCGCGAGTAGTTACAGCGGAGTTTTCTTCCCTCCTTTTTTTTGTCTTTCTTTCGTTCAGCAATTTTCTATCCCTCCCCCCCCCCTGCATCCCGGCGGGGCAACGGGACGGGATCGTAGTTCCCTTTGATGAGGCGGGTTGGGTGGTGGGGCCGCGGCGAGCTCGGGCGATTACGAGCGGCGTGTCTTCCATGGGAGCTGGACGAAATAAGTATCGCCGTGACGGACGCGGAGGAGAGAGAGAGATATCTCGCTGTACGAGCGAATGCTTTTCCTCTCTCCTTCTCTCCACCGAGTATCTTTATTTTCTCTTCTCTTCCCTTCTCTTTTCTTCTCTTTTCTTCTCTTCTCTTCCCCTCGCTCGTTCCTTCCTTTTTTTTGGTTTCTTCCGTTTTTGTTTTTTTGTTTTCTTCTTTTTTCTCCGTTGGATCTCGCGGCCCCGGTAACTCGCGGTCACGCGAATCCGTGACTGAATCTCGAGAGAATCTCGGTTGTCACGCTGCCGGTGTGAAACGTCACGGCACGAGGAAGTGACCCCGAACTGTCCCGTGCACCGCAACAATCGTTTGTACGTACACACGTGTATCTTCTTGCACTTTTTTTTTGTTTTTTTTTTATGTTTTTTTTTTTTCGTTCGTTGTTCAATACAGCGTTGATTTCGAAGACGGAAGAGTTTCGAACTCGAATTTGCCCTGAGTACGGCCACGATCGAGTGTCCTCGAAATCAACGGAATCGCGTTTTGGATTAAGAACGTTTTTAATATCGGTCCGCAATATTTATTTTTGTTTCCAATCGATGATTTTGGGATTTGGAATGGCCTTGAATCGGGATTTTTTTAACGAACCGGTCATTTCATGGACGGGACAGTCCTCAATATTTTATTCCTACCGAATCATTGGTTTCGAGGACAGAAGCTCGAAAGGATCTCTGTATGAGAAATGATTCACGTTCATCCAAAAGGTCACCGTGAATCTTATGAAACATACAATTATTTCTGTAAACTGGTGTAGAAAAACGATCGAGCGTCCTTGAAATCACTGTCCTTGAAAACCCCGTCCTCAAAATCACCATCTATGCAACCCTCGTCCTAAAAATCATCGTCCTTGGAATCCCCGTCCTCAAAATCACCCTATTCCCGAATAGTCCACTTTCTCCGCACTTGGACAGAATGCCGGGGGAGGGGCCGGAGGAGCCGGAGGGGGTTGAAACAATGTAAAAATACACGTATTAATAATAATAAAGATTGAAGAATAACATTCAGATAATGGAGAAAATAATACAGAAAAATGCAAAATAAACGAAACAAATACGAACAATAATACACAAAAATCGTGGATTAATAAAAATGGATTTACAAAGAACTGTAGAAAAATTAAATGAAACGAAAAAAAGTAGAAATGATGAAAATCGCGAAGTGGTAAAAATATTAAGAAAATTCGCGAAATTTTTTCATTCCCCAAACTGCCCTCAACAAAAAACCCTTTCGATCGAAAATCCATAGAAAACCTTGCGAACCGACGGAACATGTCGAAAAGTTGATTACAAGGACGATTGAGAGTCCCCGAAATAACCGTTCTCCTATTCGTCTCCGGACGTATCACGGTTAGTCGTGGAAGCTGCTGGAGACATTCCCCGTTGTAAGTACATTGTGTAAGTACAACTGGATATAATAATAGCCAGGTTCTACGATCCGTTCTCTCCACCGTTTTCTATCTACGTACAAGGCGAGAGATGTATAGCTTCACGGAGATGCACGACACTACGTCCATAAACAATGCCGCAGCTATCTCGGGATATCAAAAGATGAGGGAGTAGGATGGGTGCCCGAAGGATCCCTGCCCCCCCCCCCCCCCCCCCCCCCCCCCCCCCCCCACTCCACTTCTTTCTCGCCGCTAATCCTCGTTCTCACCCCGTATCGCGCGTGGACGAACTCTCGTTGCGAATTCACGGATATACGTACGTATAGCTCGTCTTGTTTGTCGCGCGACAAAAACGTATCGAGGAGCGAGGAGGGTGGGAGGAGGTTGGGAGAGAGCGGCGCGAACCCTGGAGAGGTGCAGCGATCGCGAGATCCTCGTATTCGATACCGAGACAACCACGATACTGACATTTCTCCGTCCATTGGACTCAAACGGTATTTCTTTTTTTTCTGGGAGATTTTGTTTTTCTTTTTTTTTTTTTTTGGAGACGAATCGAGCACTTCGAAGGCATTCGGTAGGAACTGTCGTAATAATTTGTATAAATTGAACGGTAAAAGTGCAATCGAACGAAAATTAAAAAAATCTAGAAATGCAATAATGCAGAAAATACGAAAGCCCTGATGAGGATATTGAGCGATCAAACATCAGTTGAATAAAAGGTACAAAAAAAAAAAACAGATACGAAAATAAAAAGATTGAAAATTCTCTGTGAAACGTAAAATATAAATTAAAGAACCCATTAAACAGCAGCTGCAAGGCAAACCAAACCAAAAAAAAAACACGAAAATGCAATAAACCAGAATACATCTTCGCGAGAATAAAGAGCCCAAATAAAGAAGCAAAAATAAAAAAACGTCTGAAAGAATCAGCAACGAGGAGAATCGAGGAGAGTGTTAAAGAGTTAACAAGGTATTCCGAGCAGGGGCGGGGGGGTGAAGCGTTTGAAAGTCTCGTTACCGCTTTCGACCATCCGGACGAACTTACCCCCTCCCCCTCCCTGCCACCCTCCTCCTTCCCCCTCCCTCGATCCCTCTCGCTTCTCGTTCTATCCCTCTCGCTCTCTCCCGTTCCTCCTTCAATCGCGTGCTCGCCGTTAATAGAGACACCGTAAACTTTGTCTACCGTCCGGAAATTGCGAACGGGACGGGGACCCAACGTGGACAAAGACAGTCGTCTTACCCGTACGCGTACAGACGGAGACGAGAAAAAAAGCGAATAAGCGAGAAAGAGCTCCTCCTCGTCGTCCTCCTCCTCCTCCTCCTCCTCCTCCTTCTAAACTCGACACGCTCGCGAAAACGCCTTCGCTCGGGATATCACCTGCTCCCCCAAATTCAAAGGGGCCAAGAAACTACCGTCCATGTGTGAGGGCACACACACGGCTTTGAGAAAACCCGCCCGTTCGTCAACGTTCGTTCGCGTTGAATTTTCTCTCTTTCTCTCCCCATCCCTTGCGCCCGTGGATACGGTGCGAACGCATCGCCGAATTACGAGGCAGCTTTATATTCCGTTTTACGTTAACATTGTTATCGCATTTTCTTTCAATCGGTATTATTCATGTTTTCCAGTACCATTTGTTTACCGTTTTAACAATTGTCTTACCATTTTTACCATTTTGACATTTCGCCATTTAATTTAACTTTTCTACAATTTTTTATCAATCCATTTTTATTAATCCACGATTTTTCTGTATTATTGTTCGTATTTGTTTCGTTTATTTTGTATTTTTCTGTATTATTTTATCCATTATCTGAATGTTATTCTTCAATCTTTATTAACTGCGTTTTTGTATGATTTATAAATTCGTTATTGTTGATACGTGTATTTTTACATTGTTTCAACCGGCTCCTCCGGCCCCTCCCCCGGCATTCCGCCCGAGTCTTGTGGCAAAGTGAGGTTATAACTCCGAGCAGCTCGCGCCATAGCGGCTGATAAATTAGCGAACGAGACGGGAGTCTTTGCGAGCACGCATACTCTCTCGCCTCACTCGTGTGGTACGTGCCCGTCACCGCGCTTCGTTTCGAAGACCCTCCCACACTCCTCGTTTCGGAGCAAACTATTTCTTTCAACGGTCCCTCTGATCTTGGCCGATCTTTCGTGGCTACGTATGACGACCGGCGAAAGGGAATGAAGGGGGGGGGGGGAGGGTATAAGGATGAGAGGAACGGAAGAGAGGGGGAGGGGTGGTACGCGTTAACGCGCTTCACTGACACATCCCTCGGCGGTCTTTCTGTAGCGGGGAATCTCGGAGCATCGTCGGTTTTATGACGCGAAATCGCCGCGAAAGAGAGAAGACTCGTCTCGGTGTCTGAATCCTCGGCACTCGGCTACCGAGGGACCGGTACGAGAGCGAACTTCCCCAAATCGTGGATTCTCCTATCCCTCTCGTATGCGCCGTCGGAGAATCCGATTGAAGCTCCAGACACGATTTTTTTTTAATGTCTTCAACCTGAATTTGGATATTAATGATTTTGCTAATTATTAATGATTTTTGTTTTTTTTTTTTTTTTCGGTAAAACAAAATTCTAAAAAAATGAGCATGAATTTGGAAAAACGAGAATTTGGAAAAAACAAGAAATGGGAAAAACGAAAATTTCAAGAAACAAAAATTTCGAAAAACGAGAATTCGATTCGTTCGCTCCTCGGATCGAGACAAAAAATAATTAAAAAAAAAAAAAAAAACGAAAGAGATCGCGCAGCAGGAGACGTACGGGTTAGAGCAGTCAACGTTTTGGCTCGAATAGAGATAGAGAGGCACAGTACGCGGGTAGATCGATACGTACGTCGGGAGCGAAGGAAAGGAGCGTCGAGGTTGATCCCGATCGATCGTTCGATCGCCCACGAACCCGTCGATCCAACGATTTATTATAAATCGTAAACGATTACAGTAGTATTCGAGTTGGAGCGAGACGAATGTATAGACACGCGTTGGCCGGAGGGTGGCCGGGTTGGAAAAGAGGCCGAGGCGGAGTAGGGGGGGGGGGGTGCCGACCGATCAGGGATAATCGACTAGAAGACACCGAGTTTCGCGAGATCGAAAATGTCTCAATCTTGAATCATAGACTCTGTAATAATGGATGAATGTAGACGGTGAATAAGAAAGTGCGAAGCCAGACTGAACCAGAGAAAGAGAGACAGAGAGAGAGAGGGTGGGGAGGGTAGAGAGGGCAAGCAAGAGAATGGAAGACTAATGATATCAGAAATAACTCGAGCTCTATCGTTCGCCACCGTGTTGTATCCGCTTGACGCTAACTTACAGTTGTACGTTTATGTATATCATTAATTCTATTTTTTTTTTTGTCTCGGTTTCAACTTCGTGTCCGGAAGGTTTTGTATGACTTCGATCGCATTGCCTCGAAGCTTGCATCGTTCACGTTGCAATTATTATTTTTTTTTCTTTGAAATTTCGTCTTTTCGATTTTACGAAGTATTATCATTTTTATTTATTTTATTTTATTTGTTTTATTTATTTTATTTTATTTTATTTATTTTACTTATTTTATTTATTTTATTTATTTTATTTATTTTATTTATTTTATTTATTTTATTTATTTTATTTATTTTATTCTTTAATTATTATTTTTCTTTTATATATAAAATGATTTATTTATTTATTTTTACGAGTACATTAGAGAGATTTAAAAAAATGAAAAGAAATCCACTTGACACGTATCAACGGGAATGGGACGCCTATAAACATCGCGTCTTTGAGGAAAGGAGCTTTTAAAGCTCTCCCCAGGGAATCGGGCCGGGGTCTCTCGCGGGTCACGAACTTTAACACCGAGCGCGTGTGACAAAAGCGTGTCGGGATGACGGGCGCGCGCGCCCATCGGGACTAATAAATTCTATAGCCCTCCTCCCACAGCTTTTCCAAATCTCACCGCCCTTTGGAGAATACCGAAACCGCATCGTTTCGCTCCGAGTCCAAAATCCGAAAATATACAACACCCCCGTACCGCGAGCTTTCCTTTACTCGACGAGCTTCACTTTCCACGACTTATAAATATGTAGAAAATCATATACGGATTGTCCCTCAAAATATCGCATTTTTATACTTGAAGAAATCGCTGGATTCGATCATGACCCAATCGAGTGTAAAAACTAATCCGCAATTATCCTCAATCAGCGTCCCATCGTTTTTGAACTTTTTGCATGGTTTTTTACAACAAAAAATCGTTCGACGTTCCTTATCTCGCAAAATGTTTTTACATTTTTGAAAAAGGAATGATTTTTCGAATTTGTTTTCGTATTAAAATTATTATTATTATTATTATTATTATTATTATTCTCATGCTCGTCAATCATGATTATTACTAAATACCATTGATATATTATTTTTTGTTGTTATTATTGTCATTATTATTTTTTTTTAACATCACCATTACTAAATATTTCTTGTTTGTCCATTTTTTAAATTATTCCTTATTATTAATATTACTATTATTAATATAATCACCGTAATTATCATTATTTCTGTAATGATTTCAAGAATAAACGGAGGTTTCTATTAGATCCTGATGAAGTCCAACGTTTACAATGAAATCAAGTGAAAAGCGACGAAACGAGGGCCAGAGAAAAAAGAAAACGAAAAGAAAAAAACGCGAACTGGATCTCGAGACACGAAATTTAATGGAGAATTTACGAGATTATCGTGGCGGCTTCTACCAAATTGTTGTTATTATTATTATTATCTTTATTACAGGTACGAAACCTTCTTCGGGGAAGAAAAAGTTGGAAAACAAAAAAAAACAAATTTTATTTTTTATTTTTTCTTCTTCTCCCTCACTTCGTTCACTCCGGGGCTCTGACCACGCGCGTATTCACCGCGCACACAACCGAGATCGCCACGTGAGATTTCATTCGGGATGCTACGATCCCCTCCCCCCCCTCCCTGCGCCTCGAGATCTCTCTTTCCCATACTTTTTCTCTCGCTTTAGCAATGGTAAGGTTCAATTTTGGAAGACCAAGAGAAAGAGAGAGAAAGAGGCCTACACGCAGCAGTTTCGTCCGCGCTCCCTCTCTTATTGCCCCGAAGGAACCAATCACGTCGACGTCGATATCGAAAATCTGCAATCGTGTATCTACGGATTTACGTGTGCGTCGAAGCTGCCCTCGGTCCCCGTAGGCGAGCAGGTGCAAAGTTCGTTCTCGATACCGATAGATCGAAATTAGCAAGGACAAGGAGTGGGGGATTGAAAAAATAGTGGGGAGTGGGGTAAGGCTTTCAGAAAAGGAGAAATTGCAAGAAAAAATTAAACGCATTTTTTAAAAAAATGATTTTTCAATGAAACTTCCGATTTGACATCGGGATCATTGATGATAGAGCTGCAACCGACTGGAACGTTGATTACTTCCGGTGAACGTTCGATTCCGGTAAATTGACGTTTCATTGAACGTGACGAGGGCTAAAATGAAAATTCAATGGTTCAACGAGTTATCGAGACTGACGAATGTTTCATTAAATCTTGGATCGCGATATGGATCAAAATGACATTTTTATCAAATTGATCGAACCGATGAATATTTCATTACGCCTCGTTCGCGTCAATGGGACAATTAATAATGTCATGTTGATTAATTAATATTTATGCATATTATGTATATGGAGAGAGAAAAATTTTCGGTCAGAGAAGATTGAAGTCGTATTAATTTTATTGTCGTTTTTTATTGTACTATATATATACATATATATATTTTTTGTTTTAAATCAGGGTGATAACAAATAACAACGTAATCAATGAAAATCTATGTAATTTATCCAATCTAATCTAATCTAATTTTATCTCTCCCTCTCTCTCTCTCTTCTTCAATGTCCCTCTCCCTCCCACTCTCTCTCTCGCCGTCTCTCCGGATTCTTTTAGCTCTCGCACTTCATCTGCGTTCTTTGACGCCAGTCAGGGAGAGCGTACAGTCGGACTCTCCTCCCTTTGATATTCCTGCCAGAATACATCCGCGGCAGTCTGCTCTCTGTCCCAAGGCCCCCCACCAACCCCCCACCCCTCAAATCCACCCTCCTGCCGTTTCTCCCTCTCTTTATTTCTTTTAGCTCGGTTCGAGAGTAGCCTGCATCCTGCACAAAAACGAGCACGAGTGGCCCCGAGTCTTCCTCTCGTCTACCGTGTTTCTGTTCTCTCTCTCTCTCTCTCTCTCTCTCTCTCGGCTTTCTCCGGTCTTTATGTCTGGAGAATTCTCATCGGTTCTCCCGAGGGCCTCCCCGTGTTCATCCGACGAGACTGTACGTTCATAATACTGGAGTATTTCACTCGGGTTTGGATAATACACCGAGAATCCCGCAAAACGTTTCAACAACGCTCCTCGTTGCTCCTCCAATGGAGCTACGTTTTCCTTCGACTCGTCCTTCCTCGGGGGAGCTCTTTTCCTCCACACACGAACTATATTTTCTTCACCCAACGTTTTTCTTTTTTTTTTTTTAGTCCAGAAAACCATCCGCAGTTTCACGTGTCTCTGTGCATCCTAGGGAGTATCTTCTCTTTATGGCTACTCCCCAATGAACCACCTCCATCCTCAAACCTCCGACCTCGATCGCCTCTCGTACAGCGCTTCGTGAAAAGATTCACCGGTTCCTCCAGCTTCCTCTTTACCTGCATATCCTTTTCTTTCTCATCAATCCTGCATCCTCGTTATCACGGACTTGGGATGACGCGCGAAGGGTTTCTTCATACGGGCTTTCGGGAAGTTGGATTGTTTGGGTTCGTTCAATTAGGAAGTTTCGGGAAGTTGTGAATTGTTTGGGTTTCTTAAATTGGACTTTCAGGAAGTTGGATTCTCTTTGGCTTTGTTTAGTTTCTTTCAATTGCTCTTTCGGGAATTTGGATTGCTTGGGTTCCTTCAATTGGATTTTCGAAAAGTTCGATTGTTTGGAATTGCTTGGGTTTCTTCAATCGGGCTTTTCGGAAATTGGAACGTCGGAATATCGTTGCATATCGTAGGCTATGTTTGCAGATATGGTAGCGTTCAGTTGGAAGTAACGTTGATAGAACTCCAAAAAAAAAAAATGAATTTTTCGTTCAAACGTTACGAAATTAATTTAAAAAAAATTAAATTAATTGAACAAAATATTTAATATATTTAATAAGTGAGAACCTTCGCAATGATTGTTTACCAAAGTTTTATTTAAGTTTCGTAACGTTAGGAATCTACTCCTGAAATCGAATTGTCCTGGACTCCAGATGCGAGCTAATCGCGAACATCTTTTTTTCGCTCGCCGTCAGTGGAGCGTCTAATAATCCGGAAGGAAAAATTGTCGCACGACAGAGCAAGAGAGGGATAGGAAGAGAATGGAATTAAATTATGTGTAATTTTTCCAGGCACGCCATGGGAAAATTTTACGAAAGGTGGAACAACTACTGTAATTAAATAATACGACGGAAATTAAAGTAAAAGAGGCTACCCGGGATATTGCATAAGTGCGAAAACTAATTAGCGGTGAATCCAATAATTGTGATAATAAAATTATAATTTGCAGGCCAATTAAAAAATATTACTATCATTCAAAAGATTGAAAAGCTGAATTGGACCAAGAAAAAAGAAGGGAAAAATAGGAATTTGCATTTATGTTATTTATGTTTCGTAGCATCTTTGAAAAATAAAATAAAAAAACGAGAGTACTCAAAATCTTAAAAATATTCGTAAATCAAAAAATACAATAATCAGAAATCATATATTAAACGTTCAAAGTCTTGAAAAAATTAATTGATCAAAGACCAAAGATACAAAATTCGAAATAATTTAAAAAAAAAACGAAAAACGTTTTCGGTTTGACAAAAAATTGATAAAAAATTAACAAAAAATTGACAAAAAATGTTGGATTTCGATTTACGGAGAAAGTTAGAGAATATACAGAAAAACAAATTGGGCAATGTCCGAAATAAGTAAACGTTGAAATTCGCGGGGACTGCAAAAATGAGACGAAAAATCGAACGAGCGAGAGAGGGAGAGAGGGAGACCGTTGGCTCGAGGGGAAAAGACGGCAAGGGACGCGAGTCTTTTCGCAACCCCAGCGGGACCGGTGGGTGTCGCCGGCGTCCAAACACGCCCACCTTTTTCATATTTCGATTAAGCTCTTTTAATCAGTCGCCCCCTATGATGATGACGCTCTCGTCCACCCGGGGAATCGATTGATATCGCGTAAACACATGCTCTCGATGTATATAACTTCGCAATCTCGATATACCGCCAACCTCGCTTTTCGTCGATCCAATTTACCTTCAACTCCACACATCCCTACGTGTATATATTTATGTTAACGATTTTTACCCTCCCTTCGAGACTCCCGTAATTTCCTCCCTCAAGTCTCAATGGAAAGTGCCAATTTCGCGGTACATTTTCGAAGCGACTCGTCCGCTTCGAAAATCATAACCCGAACTAAAATCCAGACAATCCGATATCCCTCTGGATCTCGGATAGACTCGATTTTTATTCACTTCCAACAATGTTATTTTTATTTTGTTTAACTTTCCGAAAAATAATACCCATGTTTTCCGAAAAATTCCTTAAAAAAACCTTGCTCTAAGAGGAACACGCTCGTCATTAACCAAAATTTTGAAAATAATTGTCCAGGTTGTGGTTACCATGGGAGCAATTGGGAGCTACGATCCATTGTATTGCACTTTGACAAACTTCCCGAGCATGAGCCTCTCAAGCGGTCAAAAGTACACGTTTTCTGCTTTGTTTCATCTATTTTTATGAAGAAATAGCGGAGAAATTGGTTTTCGAAATTTTTTACATAAATGTACCACCAGAGCTCAAAATCTTATCGATCATCAAGAAAATTCAGTTAAACGATTTTCTCACTGTCGGCGCAGCGGCTCGAATTCTCCGTTCTTCCGAAAAATCAATATACTTTTTGACTTGGCACTTGTGTTCACTGCGCTAATTCGTAATCTCCGTCGCTAAGATAGCTACCGTTATCTGCAGCAGGCAAAAATGTCCAAAAAGTATTCTAGAATGGGTTTTTCCCCTTTTCCCAGTCTAATTTTGCACTTTCGGCAAAAACTCGGGCAGATTCGTAAACAGCGGAAAATTTCCGATCAAATACACCCTTTTAATACTTGAAAAACGGAAAAAAAATTTTTTCGACCTCCCAGGCCCGTTTTCCCGAAATCTCAAAAA
>JAPYZI010005964.1:0-10013 GCA_030523105.1 Ophioninae sp. A BG-2022a | reverse complement strand
GTAACGATTCAAAAATCAGGATTATTTGAGGTGTGATAATTCGATTGAAAATCGAGACAATGAAAATTATTACTGCTCCATTCTTTGGGTTTGTTTAGGTTTGTTTGGGTTAGGTTTTAGTAACGATTCCAAAATCAAGATTATTTGAGATTCGATAATTCGATTGGATTAATCATTTTTTGTATAATTAAATGTTCCATTTTTTTTTTTAATGATCCATTTTTAACCAGAACAAATACAACGATGAATATAACAAATCCAGTCGAATTTAGCCACCCAATGAAACTCACAAGATACGATAATCTTATTTAAGGGGGCGTAGGGTCGAATAACGATTCTATCTTCTTTTTTTTTTTTTTTGGTTCTCGTTTCATGGGCATCCAGCGTTCATCATCCACTTCTCGTTTCTATCGAGTTTCTTCTGGCTGAACGTAATGTGCTTCGACATCTGGTGGACCTTTGGGTGAGTCGTCCAACTTTTATCTTGTTTTTTCTTTTTTTTTTCTCTGTTTTTTTTTCCGTTCGCACAACGCTGTAATCGGGAAGTGAAATTACGCCCGTCAATTCGAATAGATTGACAGACGCGGGAAATAAAATTGAAGATAATTCGATTAAAAACATTGATGCGACCGGCACGTCGATTTTTACGAGAGAATTTACATTTCGCCGAAATTTATGGATAATTGATTACTGATGGAAGTAAATTATGAAATTTTATATTGCTTTTGTTTTAGTTTTTATTTCTCGGAATTTTTACTTTTATTAGGGCACAGGGAAACTGGCGATTAATTCTGTAGATCGAGACGGTCACCCATCCGAGTATTGGTTTTAAAATTCGCTTTAAGGGCGCTGGGAAACTGGCGAAAACTTTCGTCGATCGAAGCGGTCACCCATCCAAGTAATTTTCAATATAAAAATTTTCGATTTTTTTTTTTTTTTTTTTTTTTTGGATGTCGATCGATTTTTCTTTTACGAAAATATCGATTTTTTTCTTTTCCGATAATTTCGCAAGGATTCCACTCGTTTTTTCCAATTTCCCGGTACGGGTTTTTCCATACGTTTTTTTTTTTTTTTTTTTTTTTTTTCGAGGATTTTCGTCAGCGAATTTCGTTTCCTTATCGGCGATAATCGGGACGCATTAAATCGCGGAGAACTCGCGCGGGGCAAAATTCAGGTCGAGCTTGTGGTCATCGTGCGCCCCGAATTTAATATCCGGTGCACGTGACATCCGAGATATACACAAACCCGAGAAATTCACGACGCGGCGTCCGAGCTAGCCACGAAAGATTCTTTTCTCTCTCTCTCTCTATCTCTCCCTCAATTTTTCATTCTCGTACCAAGAAATCACGACGCGATTTTTTTTCCGGACTTCCCGACGATTTTTCCGCGTTATCGTTTTCTGGCTCGTTTTCTTTTCGTACGAAATCATCCGGGGTTAATTTTTGACATTGGCGTAGCTTTGTAACCTCCTTTCTCGGGTGGAAGAAAGATAAGGAAGAGACAAGTGATATCGAAACTCCATTCCGGATGTCACAAATAATTCTCGACGATTTATGGATTTTTATTATCAATTTCAATTTTTATTTTCATTAGTTATTATTAATTATTCATTTTTAATGTTCATTTATTAGTATTAATGTTCAATTTTTAATTTTTATTGATTATTATTAATCATTCATTTCTTATTTTCATTAGTTATTATTAATCATACATTTTTAATTTTTATTAATTAGTATTAATCGTTCATTTTTTATTTTCAATAATTAAAGTTAACAGTCAATTTTTTATTTTCATTAGTTATTATTAATAATTCATTTCGAGTGTTAATTAAATACCATTAATGATTCATTTTCGATTTCTATTAATTACGATTAATGAGCAATTTTTAATTTTCATAAATTAATATTAATAATCAATCTTTTATTTTTATTAATCACTATTAATGATTTATATTCAATATTCATTAATTACTATTATCGATAAATTTTTACTTATTATAAATCACTATTAATTACTATTAATTATTGTTTCATCATTAATTGTACGATTATTAATAAAAAATGAAGAAACCAAAATTTCCGATCGTCAATTTAAACAATCAAATAATCAAATCTATTATCAAATCTACAAAATTCACGATTATACCATTTTCCATTGCTTTTTGGACGATCGTTTCATCCAGTAATAACTTCATCATTTTCGATATCGATTTTCTCGATGTTTCGGGTTTACCCGCTCCTTTCCCGTTACGCCAATGAACTTCAGATAGAATTGAGAGCGTCGAAGCTGTAGAGAAGCCGCGACCACATCCTCTTCCTTGGTGGGTTTGGAAAGATTATTCTTGGAAGTCGTTTCACTGCTTCCCCCTCCCCCCTTCGCCCTCCGTCCTTTCGTTGATTTCCATTTTGGACAATCGACCCCAATTATTAATTATCCCTGTGGGATAAAGCTACGATCGTTAACCCAAATGCTGAAAAAAATATCACTTCCGGTTTCGTAATCGAAAAATTCCTAGAACGTCTGAAAAATATCTTGAACATTCTAAACCTTCGTAATATTTCTAACAAATCTTTGCAATCCTAAAAAATTCTTAAAATGTCTAAAAAAAAAACAATCTTAAAAATCAAAAAATCTCTTTGAATTTCAAAAAAAATTTTACAAGTTAAAAAATTCTTTAAATTCGTCTAAAAAAAATCTTACAAGTTAAATAATTCTTTAAATCCGTCTAAAAAAAATCTACCAAATTAAAAAACTTCTTTAAATCCGTCTAAAAAAAATCTACCAAATTAAAAAAATTCTTTAAAATTCGAAAAACTCCCAAAATTTCCCATAAATACCGAATCTTCTTGAATAACGCAATTATTGTTTAACGTACGTATTAATTCGTTCGAAAATCGATTTCTGCCTGGGATATTTTTCGTGGTAGTGGTAGTAGGAGAGAAAAGGGGGTTTCGTGATCCCAATTGAAGGCATATGGGATCGAGCGATGAATTTCAGGATTTATCTTATCATAGTTGGCAGGTAGAAAAGGGAGAAGAGAAAATTAATGAAAAAAAAGTGGTAACGGTTGAACGTGTACAAGGCCTCGTGCCTCTCGAGTCTCTTTTATCACCTCCGTGTGTGTGTATTTTTTTTTTTTCAACGACCGATTCGATTCCTCCACGATTGAACGAGCATTAACGATGAATTTACATTCTGCGGAGAAAATCACGTTTTCGTTTTCGATGAAACGACAAAACTCGAATTTTCAAGAATTTAAGTGTTTGAGTTTTGATTTCGTAATAGAGGTCGCAATAAACAAATTAATAGAGCCAATTTCCTAGAATTCCGATAAGCCGAATGACGAGGCTTAACCTAAAAATCATACTCGTTTCGTCTTTTATCTTCCCCACAATGCAATCGTCGTAGCAAAGCCTCTCGAGAGATGGAACCTGGTTGACCCTATTACGCGTAATCGATACAACACCTCGCTTCGCTCGAAGGACATTAAATTGTTCTCTAGGTGTCCCACGCGCGATCCAATGCGATCAGACATCGAAACGATTACTCCGCTCGTGTTTCCTGGAGATTGCCTTCCGATGTTCCCATTCGTACGTTCTCTCAGGATTTCAAACTACTCTACTTTATTACAAACTCGCGAGAAACCGGCAAAACAAATTATATTTCCATTTGTTAATATCGATTCCAATAAAACATCGTTAATCCCAGTAAATGAAAAAAATATATCAGCCATTTTTTTGTTTGATTTAACAGATCGTAAAATTTTTATCGAGTCCGTGCAAAGTCTGTGAAATTTTGAAAAAAATTAGTGAAACAGGAAATCCTAAAAAAAAAAACAAAAAAAAAAATTCTAAAAAATCAAAAGGCGTAAAAAATCAAGAAATGATAACTAATTTTTTCGGAATTATTAAAACTATTAATAAACCTATCACCGCGGATTTATTTTATTTTTATAATTTCATTTATTTCGATTTTATTTTAATTATTAATATTTCATGTGTTTTACATTTTTTTTTTTTTCGAAATTTGAAAACCTAAATAAAATAAAATAACGAATGAAAATTCACAATTATGAAAATAAAGCTAAAAGTAAAAACCAGTAATTATTTTTCTAAGTGTCATTGCCTTTCGTTCATATTTTTTCCTTTTTTTAAATATTCATTTCGTTTTCTTTAATTTTCATTTGAATCCAATTTTCGCCAATTTTTCTCACGAAATTCATTTTGGGAAATATTTCATTCCGTTGATTCAATTATTATGAAATTGTTTTTGTAATTTTTGTTTGGGTTTGCTTTCTTTTTGGCATAAAACGGAAAATTCCGATTTTTCGGTTTTTCTTTTGGCGCAAAACTGAAAATCCCGATTTTTCGGTTTTTCTTTTGGCGCAAAACTGAAAATTCCGATTTTTCGGTTTTTCTTTTGGCGCAAAACTGAAAATTCCGATTCGAGAATGTGATAAACCTTGAACGAATTTCGATGGTAAACTTCAAGAGAAAATTCATCGTGTTTTCGTATTGTATAAAAAGACGACAGGTGGGAGCTGAGGGGCGAACGACTCGTTTCAATCCAAACAGATCCCGAAAACGTCTCGCGCTTCGAGATAAATGCAACTGAGAATTCCTCGATTTTAAATCACGTTTGAAAAAACGAACAAAAAAAAGGAGACGAATTCGTAAAACCTTCGGTCGCCTCGTGTCCGTTCTTGCGAAACTTGCGGCACTTTTATCACATTTTTGGTCTTCTCGTCCGTCATCGAAACGAAGAATCTGTCGAGCACATGGACTCACGAAACGTGTTCGTCTCTGTAATTACAGGCCCTTCCATCTCGATCTTGTAACTTTATCGAAAATCCTTCAAAAACAGTTCCAAACAATTTTTATATTTAATTTCGAAAGATTTATGAAAGTTTTAAGAAAGATGTCGCAAGTACAAATTGATTTTTAAGAAATTATTAATTTATTGGTCGAATAAGTACGTACTTTCAACAATAATTTTATGGATAAACAAAATTTGGTATTTCTAAAGAATTTTTGAGAAAATGCATTTCTTTTTTAGATATTTCACGAATTTTGAGATATTTTACGAATTTTTAGATATTTCACGAATTTTTAGATATTTTACAAATTTTTAAAAATGTTACTAATTTTACACCGAATTTTTTTTTTTTCGTTCGAACGTGAACGAAAAAAAAAAAAAATATTTATAAAATACGAAAAAATGAAAAAACAATTAATTTTGATACGAGGAGTACGCCGTGTCGAAGCGAAGAGTATTGTTCGTTTCGTGGTATACTTTCTATAATTAGTTACGCGTCTAACGAGGGCGTGAATCATTAGTCCGTGGTACGTGCTTCTCTCGTCGTGTTTCCATACACGTGCGAACCGAGCCGCAATACAGGAAATTCCTGCGATCTTTTTGTTGTGCGGAAAGAAAAATGGCAAAAAAAAAATATAAGTTCTTCGTTCTCGAAAGTTCCGAGTTACGAAAAAAAAAATTAGAAAATTGTAACTCGAATACTTCGAAATACGATGATAATTTAAAAATTTGTAAAACTTTCAAATATACATTATTAATTATGATTTTTATGAATCTACAATTTTTTAAAATGATTAATTATGAATTTTTTTTATTTGATAATTTTTGTAATTATTAATCATGAATTCTAAAAAACTTCAAATTATTAATTGGAAAAAAGGATTCTAAAAATGTTCGAATTATTCATTGAATAAATTCTCGAATTTTTAAAAACGAGCACAAGAAAAAAATTAAGAAAAAAAGTGAAAGTTCTGAAATTAAAAGACTCAATTTTTTTAACATAGAAAATTGCATGCTTGTAAAAAAAAATGCATAAAATGCATTAAGGACTTCACAATATATGTAAATCTCTTAAAAGGAAAAAAAAGAGAACGAAAGGATGAACAAATTCCACAATAAGAAGAATTTGTCTTACTGTGCAAGCTCTCTTGGTATGCTCGGGAAAAGAAAAAAATTCATGGTCGAGCAACGTCAACATTGTACACGTGGGAGGCAGAAATGATACCGCGATCTCCGTCGCGTTGGCTGGAACCGATTGACTCTTTTTTTTTTTTTTTTTTTTTTTTTCATTGTAAAAAATAATTTATCGGGCGACGAAGTTCTGCGAGAGGCGAGGCATAAAACGAGGGTTCTTCCAAGAGAAAGTGGAGATGGAAAAAAAATCATGGAAAAAAGAAGAAAAGTGTCGAACGTGATAATTTTGCCATGTGTGTATCTGGATTGTCGTTTCTTCTCGTCTGTTTACACGTCTAATAAAATTTAAGAATCCCCGTGTGTTTATTATTATTATTTATTATTATTAACATTCATTCAAATATTTAAAAATATTTAAAAATCTGTATTATTATTTATTATTATTTAACTTTAATTCCTATATTTATTATCGTTATTGAAATTTGTATTATTATTATTTTACTCCCATTTTTCATCTTTGCTATAAGTGAATTATTTATAATCATTATTGAATTTTTCATAATTTTTATGATGATTCATTATTATACTATTTTTATTCTATAACTAATCTTTAAAATTTATTTCAATTGTGTTTGTTATTGTTTAACTCTAATTATTATTTCTTATTAACATCAATTATTGATTAAATTTAATTCTATTATTTATTATTCTTTAACTTCAATTCCATTATTTATTATTGTTATTGAAATTTTTCTTATTATTTCATTTTTATTTCATTATTAATAATTATAATTACGATTTGTATTATTTTTATGATTGTTCTTTATTATTGTTTAACGATAATTATTTTTTCCGATGAACATCAATTATTATTATTAATCGCATCAACGTTATTTAAATTCACGTTCATTCGTGATTCACGAGTTCTGAACGATAAAATACTCGGAATACCGATCATTATGGGTAGCCGATGGACAGTCTTGAAGTCTTTCGATTCGCATTGATGCGCGGCGCTTGAAAGAGCCCGCGATTAATCGCGACGTGTCTATAAGTCCGAACGAATGGGACGTGGTCGGTAGGGGCAATAATACACAAAGCGTCAGTCGCATCTTCGACCTAGAATCCGCTAGGATTAGTCGGCTAGTCCGAGGTTTATAGGATTTTCGTGATTGCGTTGTATCCCGCCCATTGGCGTAGCCATAATCCTTTATATGGGAAACCAGACTCCAGCTTGACAAGAAATATTATTTTTTTTTTTTTTCGTAATCATCGTTTTGCGAATAAATGTAATCCTTATCGTATTTATTATTCAATAATAGTACTATATAAATTGATGTAACTTAATTATTATTAAATTGGAATAATCGATTAAATTAATTCAATTTTCACTCAAGTAAGCTTAGATAAAGAGTTTTATGAAATTGAATATTTTAACAATATAATAATAATAATAATAATAATAAAAATGATAATAAACATAATAATAAAATAATATTTTTAAAACTGAGAGCTCTTTATAAATTAAAGTTAATAAATTAACAGTAATAGTTATCAAATTTCTGCGATTTCATTACTTTATTGATTTCGATAACTAATGAGCTCGCAGTTAAAAAATAAGCTTGTTATATCTTATTTTATTACCATAATGATCATTATTTTATTACGTTTGAAAAAGATTTAAATTAATACATACGATTATTTGAAAACTTCATCACCGCTGCTTCAAAATTATTAATTTCAATGAATTAAAAACATCCAGTCTTTTTTTTTTTCCTTTCTTCCGTTAATAAAATAAATAAATAAAATAAATCAATTATTAATTCATTCTTCTAATAATAAAACAACGGAAAAAAGAGGGCTGAAAGATTTAAAGACATTGAAATTAATCATTTTAACGCTGATGAATTATTCAAACGATCGTATAAATAAATTACAATTTTTTAATATTTATAAACCAATTGTAACAATTATCATAATTCCTTTATCGACGAATCCAATTTTACGAAGACTGTTTTTCGAATATTACTCGAGTATACATATAAATCGAATCCTTGAATTGTACGAATTTTTTTTCTCCAACCCCCCCCCCTCCCCCTCCCACCTCCGCTTCCCTTTTCGACCAGACCCGTTTTCGACTACGCCAATGGTGATCTAGCCTTTGATCTACTCGACATTGAAACCGAGATTTCCACACTCGCGTCGATCTCTCCCTCGGCAGCCTTCGATCCCTCCTCCCCCCCCCCCCTCCTTTCTCCGCCTCGTGAATCACTCACGACGCGACTCGGGGCTGTCGAGGGCATATCCATACGGATTTGCATACGTCGAGTGGTGAACGTTGCACGGTAAAGCCAGGTGGGTTAAAATTGTTGGGGAGATGGGGGGGGGGAGGAGGGGGGTTGAGGCTAAAAAATAAAAATCGACGAGGGTGAACTGGACGTCCGGGCTGCCAGGTTGATGGACGTTTTTCACGACCACGCTACAGATACGAACAGGACGGACGCATGTATACGAGGATTCGTGGATACGAAGGAGCAACGGTTGTATATTTAGATAAATTAAAAGCCCTCGATCGATGAAACGAAAAAAATGCTCGTTGAAGTTCCGAGGAGGCACTTCGTGGGCGTCGAGTGAGGATGAGAAACAAAAGAGTAATGAAGGAGGGGGGGGGTGGGGGGTTGAAGAGGTGTTTATGGAATTATTTAGAATTAATTAAGGACTATCTTTAAGCTGTATTGAGAACGGGGAATGTTGAATTAATTTGTCGTTATTGTGAATTATTGTTTGGGGTTTTTTTTTGGGCTTGAAGAGAAATGGTAGAATTCATTGTTTTTGGATTGGGATGGATTAGGATGGGGAGTATTGAATTAGTTTTTCGTTATCGTGAATTATTGTTTGGGGTTTGTTTGGGTTTGTATGGAAACTGTAGAATTAATTGTTCTTGAATGAATTTTGGATGGGAATGGAGATTGTGGAATTAATTATTGAATGGAGATTGTGGAATTAATTATTCTTGAATGAATTTTGGATTGGAATGGAGATTGTGGAATTAATTATTCTTGAATGAATTTTGGATTGGAATGGAAACTGTAGAATGAATTTTTCGTTATCGAAGAATAATTGTTTGGGTTTGTTTGGGTTTGAATGGAGACTGTAGAATTAATTATTCCTGAATGAATTTTGTATCAGAATGGAGTCTGTAGAATTAATTGTTCTTGAATTCATTTTGGATGGGAATGGAGATTGTGGAATTAATTATTCTTGAATGAATTTTGGATTGGAATGGAGTCTGTAGAATGAATTATTCTTGAATGAATTTTGGATTAGAATGGAAACTGTAGAATTAATTCTTCGTTATCGAAGAATAATTGTTTGGGTTTGTTTGGGTTTGAATGGAGACTGTAGAATTAATGATTCTTGAATTAATGTTGAATTAGAATGGAGACTATCAAATTAATTTTGGATTATAACGGAGACAGTTGAATTAATTAGAGTCATTATTTATTACTGGCAAAAAAGTGGAAATTCGTGATTTTTCTTTGGGTACGTGTTTGCCCGGGTGTTTTTCGTGGTCCGATGGTCACTTTTTCAGTTGTCGTATTTTTTCAGTTGACTTTCTCTTTTTTTTCTGTTTTTTTTTTCCTATCTTTCTGCTCGGTTTCTCCGGCCATTCGTTCTCTAGTCGTTTCTTCCTCTGTCTAGGGCTCTATTGCTCACTGTCTCCCTTTTTGCCATCTCTTTTCACACTTCCGACCACCCTCCCATTCGCTTTCTCTTTATGCATGCCCGAAACAACAGAGGAGCGAATGAATGAGACTACAAATTCGGGCAAACCCAAACCCTAACCCACGTAACGCTTGACATCTCCCCGGAAATGCGTTTTAATTAATTGGGCCACCGCTTTCACAACGATCTGCTGGCTGTTCGAACCGTGGGCGTCTCTTTGTTACATAACCTCAATGAGCGAAATTTCGGAGTTTGTTTGGGCTTGTTGTACAACGTTTTTTTTTTTTTTTTGTTTTTTTTGACAATCTTTGTTTGGGTTTGTTTTGGTTTGTTATTTCAAG
>JAPYZI010005963.1:0-19651 GCA_030523105.1 Ophioninae sp. A BG-2022a | reverse complement strand
AGCTCACTCTACGACCTTTTGAAATATCGTGATTTTCAAGATTCTGGGAAAGTGGCCGAGGGAGGTCGAAAAAATTTTTTTTCCGTTTTTAACCTTTTACAAGGATATATTTGATCAGAAATTTTCCGCTGATTCCGAATCTGCCCGAGTTTTTGCCGAAAGTGCAAAATTAGACTGGGAAAATAGGAAAAACCCTTTCTAGAATAGTTTTTTGACATTTTTGCCTGCTGCAGCTTACGGTAGCTATCGTAGCGACGGAGATTACGAATTAGCGCAGTGAACAAGTGACAAGTGACGATTCAAAAAATAGTGAGAAAATTGTTAAACTGAATTTTCTTGACGGTCGATAAGAATTTGAATTATGGTGGTACGTTTTTGTCACATTTATGTGAACAATTTCGAAAACCAATGTCTCCGCCATTTCTTCATCAAAATAGATTTAAAAAAGCTCAAAATATGTACATTTGACTGCTTCAGAGGTTTATGCTCGTGAAACTGGTGAAATTGCAATACGATGGATCGTAGCTCGCAATTTCTCCCATGGTAACCACAATCTGCACAATTATTTTCAAAATAATTGTGCAGATCTTGGAATGAAATTTATTTATAAACACAATAAATTTCATTCCAAGCAGTTGAAAAGTATGGGAGAAATTGGATTTAAAAATTTCGATATGACTATGAACTTGTTCGTCATAATAAAAATGTTTAAAAGTACCATTAACGAACATAAAATAATGGAAAGAGCAATTTAAAAAAATGCAATTAAATAAAAAAATTCAATAAATACAATTAAAACAAATAAAACATTTAAACGTATAATGAAAACGTCAAGTAAAAAAGTTAATAATTAAAAAGAAAAGTAAAATTGAAAATGTAAATTGAAAAAAAAAAAAATTATTATTAAAAAGAATAGTACGATTGACAATTTCAATTAAAAGAAGAAAGTACTATTGAAATAATGGTAATACGTAAAAGTACCGTTGTCCTCGTTCATTTACTTTGATACCGCGTACTCGGGAATTTCTCATTGTGCGAAATTACGAAACATTTTAATGCAGGGATGCTCTGGCGACGACGCTGAGTGCACTTTACGGAAAGCTCCTCGTCGTAATGGGAGTGGCGTTCCCAATGGCCGAAGTAATATCGACCTACATACCACCGTCCTTCTACGAGGCGTTCTACCTGTATCTATATTTCGGCAGCATGATATTTCTCCTGTACATGTACGCCATGCTACTGCGAGACGAGAAGCCCAAGCGAGGTGAGTGGAAAATAAACAAGAAAAAATTAATTTATAACTGAAAAACTTGCAACGCCGAAAAATAATTTTTTTTTTTTTTATCGAAGCTACGAAGGAAATTTTGGAATCGCAAATAGAAAGCAAAAATTAATGGAAAATTGAAAATTGAAAACTGAAAAACTTGCAACGCCGAAAAAACATTTTTTTTTTTTTATTGAAGCTACGAAGCACATTTTGGAATCGCAAATAGAAAGCAAAAATTACTGGAAAATTGAAAATTGAAAACTGAAAAACTTGCAACGCCGAAAAAACATTTTTTTTTTAAATTGAAGCTACGAAGCAAATTTTGGAATCGCAAATAGAAAGCAAAAATTAATGGAAAATTGAAAACTGAAAAACTTGCAACGCCGAAAAACATTTTTTTTTTTTTTAATTGAAGCTACGAAGCACATTTTGGAATCGCAAACAGAAAGCAAAAATGAATGGAAAATTAAAAACTACCCCCACACGAAAATAACAAAAGTGAAAAATTGAATTAATCATTCCAAATTAAATCTTGGAATCATAAAAAAAACAAAAAATAAAACTTGAATTGAAAATTATTCCCTCCCAAAAAATAATTTAAAAATTGCATCAATCGTTGGGAAGAAAATTTGGGAAAGGGAAAAAAAATTTATTTGAAAAACTCTCCTCCGCAAAAAAAATTAAAAGTCAAAATCATTCGTTGCGAGGCAAATTTTGGAATCGACAAAAAAAAAATGGATTGAAAATTGAAAATCTCTCGCTCCTTAAAAAAAAAAAAAAATAAAAAATGGAACTAGAATTGCAAAAAAATAATAAAAAAGGTAATGAAAAATTGAAAATTCCCCTCTCAAAAAAATGTACAAAATGGAACCGATCGTTACGAGATAAATTTTGGAAAAAAAAATTGACGAAATTTGGAATATTGTTGGATCGCGAATCAGAGAGGAAAGACGTGTGCGATCTGGACTCGTCCGGATCGTCGAGTGGAACGGGAGTGGACAGCGAGACCGCGGAAAACGGATGTTCGCAGATGCGACCGGCCCAACATTACGGTAGCTTCTATCTTCGTATGGGCGCGGTTGCCTTCGGTATTGGCTCGATGATTTACTCAGGATTGGAATTTGGCCAGTACTTCGAGCTCGAGCGCAACACCAAATGTCACAATATCATGCTTGCCCTGACCCCCTCAACGCGAATGGCCTTCATCTTCATTCAAATGTACTTCATCTTTCTTAACAATGAGGTGAGTCGAAATTCGAAACGTTTTAGCTCAGCGAGAAAAAAAACTGCACTTTTTGAAAATTCGCACAATTAATATTATTTTTCACGATCGTGGTCAAATTATTTTTGAGCAATTGACTCAATTAATTTATAATATTAAGCAAATAATTAAGCAACAATTAATTTGATTTCGAGTAATTAATTCGATGTATTTTTAATATTAAGCAAAAAATTAAGCAACAATTAATTTGATTTTGAGAAATTAATTTGATTAATTTTCATCAATTAATTCACTTAATTTTGGGTAATTAATTTATTCAATATTAAGTAAAAAATTAAGCAATAATAAATTTTATTTTCAGCAATTAACTCTATTAATTTTCAACAATTGACTTATTCAATTTTTAGTAATTAATGTATTCAATATTAAGAAAAAAATGTATATACGATATAAACCTGTTCATTAATGCAGTTTCCTGCAATTTATTAAATTAATTTAAAGCAACTACCCAAATTCGTGTTGAATAATATTGTAAATAATTTATGTGAAATTAATTAATTGAATATCTAATAATCAGTCCAATAATTTTTTACAAATTATCTTAATATCGATTAATCAATTAAATCATTCTTTATCCTTTTATTAGATTAATTTTGATCAATAAAGAAAATTAATATCCCGTTATCAATTCAATTCATCTAGCACAAGTACTCGTGCGATTAATTACTCGAAATGAATCTTGTGCAATAAAGTTGAATCAATATCGACCATTCATCCACATTTAATCGAGTAAACTTTTTCAACTTCGCTAATAAATCGAAATAAATTTCAACTCAGGCAATTAAATTAATTTCTTTGGTGATTGGTGATTTACATTTAAGTTTTATTATTAGTTTTATTAGTGTCATTTATTTAATAGTTAAATAAATAAATAAACAAACAAACAAACAAACACACAAATAAATAAATAAATAAACAAACAAACAAATAAATAAACAAATAAAATTAATCAAATTTAATTATTAAATTATTTTTTTACGTTGGCAATAAATTCACACGAAAAAGCGTAAATAAATCCCCGCCCGGGAATTTATCGGAGAAGTGACCCGGGTTATCCGGAGTTTCCGGTCGCCACGAGATACGCGGATCGTTAGTCGCTCTTAGAATATCTCCAGGCCGATGACGTTCCATTCGAGTACGGCGGTAGTATCGTCGTGGCTCGAAACGAGGGACGTTGAATTAGGCAGGTGCAAGGAGGGGCGGGGTGGGAGGAGGGGGGCAAAGAAGAAGTTGCGGAAAGGGAGGGGGGGGGGGGTTGGGTTGGGTTGGGTTGGGTTGGGTCGAATCGCGACGCGAGCACGAAAAATGAAGGATCGTCGAGAAGGGCTCCTCGAGTATAAGTCCCGTCGACGTCTATACGACGCGAACGAACGTTCGTGTACGATGAAACTGGCGGGTCGTATGCACCGAGGGGTTAAATGAGACAGAAGGGTGAACAGCCTGAAAAATATGGGCGACGGAGCAACATCCTCCGGCCTATCGATTATTGCGCTTTAATTATTGGAACGGCGTTACTTTCGTTTGGGTTATTAATAAACTCGATGATTACGTTGAAACAGGTAAAACGAGTCTGAGGGGAATTTTTTTGTAAAGGATTCGTGAACGTAAGGAAAAGTGAATAAATTCGTTGAATTATTTATTATTATTGATAATTTATTTTATTATTAATCATTGTTTAATGATTATTGTTATTTGGTCAGTAGTAATCATTATTTGTTAAATAATAATTATTATTTGTTCAGTTATAATCGATCTTTAATAATAATCATTAATCAGTTATGATTATTCAATTATTAATCGTTATTTAAGTATTCATTATTATTTGAGTATAAATAACGATTCGGGGACTAATTATTTATTTAAATATCGATTATTATTTAAGTATTAATAATGATTTCAGTATTAATTATTTTTTTAAACTATTTATGGTTATTCAAGTATTGATTTTTATTTGAAGGTTGATAGGGATTTAACTATGAATTTTTATCGTTTATTAATTAAGTATTATTGGATAACAGTTAATTTTTGGTCATACTGTGGGGCTCGGAGCAACAAGCTTTTTTTCATGAATTTTGGAAATTCATTTCGATAACAAGTCGTTGCCATAAATTAATTCGATATTAATTGAAATACCAATCAATCAAATCAAAGTATTAATTGAAATACCATAAACAAATAAAAAACTAATTGGAAAACGATCAATTAATTTAATATTAATGAAAAAAAAACACATTAATTAAACCAATATTAATTCAAACGTGATTCGTTCATTAAATATTCATTAAAATACAATGAATAAGTTCAACATTTATTAAAATACTATTAATTACTGAAATATTAATGAAAACGCAATTAATTAATTAAATAATAATTAAAACACAATTAAATAATTAAATATTAATGAAAACGCAATTAATTAATTAAATAATAATTAAAACACAATTAAATAAGTTAAATATTCATTAAAACGCAATTAATTAATTTAATATTAATTAAAATACAATGTACTGTCCATTCGTCGTTTACCAGCAAATGAAAGTCTATCGTCATCGAGTGGTGGCGCGTTTCGGGCTGATGCACATGATCGGAACAAATTTGTCAGTTTGGCTGAACGTCCTGGTGCAGGAAACGAAACACGAAATTCTCACGTTCTACGATCCCGAAAACAATTCGTTGCGAATTTCTCATAGGCTCGGTAAGTTTTTCAAAATTTGAAAAAAAAAAAAAAAAAATCAATTTATTGATTATTGATTTTTGACAATCATTGATGGTCATGATGATTTTTCGTAGGAGCAAAAGTAGGAATTCATCTTGGTGGTCATATACACAGCCATCACGGGGAACACTCGAGATTGCCACGGGGCCTTAAGGGGCCCCATCATATGTTCGAATGTCGTAGAACCAACATTATGGGATCGCTCGTTCAGGACGCCAGTCCGTTTCTATTTCCGTGCACTATAGAGTACAGCCTCATTTGCGCTGCCATATTATACGTCATGTGGAAAAACATATCGAAGCTTGGTCCGTTACATCGGTCGATTCCTTCAGGCACCCGGCATCATACCCACGCGTACAGGTGGGTTTAATTTTCTTAATGATATTAACCCACTTTTCCTTGTAGAAGGTCATTCCTTGTCACGAAAATCCATACTTGCATTTCCGATGTTTGCTCGTATTTCCGGTTTGGGAGGCGAATTGGTCGTTGCATTTGACAACTCGATGAAATCCAGATGAATTAATTGACGTCCCGAAGGATTGGAGAATTTTTGAAATTTATGAATTAATTTTAATGATTAAATTTATGGAATTGATGAATTCATGAAATTTATGAACTAATTTGAATGAGCAAATTTATTAAATTGATGAATTTATTTAATTAATGAATTAATTTTAATGAGTAAATTTATGAAATTGATGAATTCATGAAATTTATGAACTAATTTGAATGAGCAAATTTATGAAATTGATGAATTTATTTAATTAATGAATTAATTTTCATGAGTAAATTTATGAAATTGATGAATTCATGAAATTTATGAACTAATTTGAATGAGCAAATTTATGAAATTGATGAATTCATGAAATTTATGAACTAATTTTAATGAGCAAATTTATGAAATCGATGAATTCATGAAATTTATGAACTAATTTTAATAATTTAATTGATGAAATTGATGAATTCATGACATTTATGAATTAATTTTAATAATTAAATTTATGAAATTTATGAATTCATGAAATTAATGAATTACTTTTATTGATTAAATTTATAAAATTGATGAATTCATGAAAACGAAGAATTTCAAAATTCTAATGGATTCCAGAATTAACGAAATCCAAAGGGATTTCCGAATTAATGAATTCCCGAAAAACGTCAGAGTTCATGAAATCCCGTACAATCAATAATCGTTGTCGACCAATATCCAAACCTCAAACACCCAGTTAATGACAGTTAATATCAGTAGCATGAAAAATCGATGAAAGATCGAGGAAAAATCAAACCCAAACATAACCTCTGAACCAAGACATACCAAATCCATCACCCGATTAAACAGACCCAAACAAAAAAAAAAAAAAAAAAAAAAAAAAAAAAAAAAAAAAAAAAAAAAAAAAAAAAAAAAAAAAAAAAAAAAAAAAAAAAAAAAAAAAAAAAAAAAAAATGTAGGAGATCGCCACACCACTACAGCGTGGATTGCGCAGGTGCGCACAAGGGTCTGTTCGTCGGTATACTGATCCTAGTATTGACGATAATATCCCTCATCTTGTTTTTCGTCCTGATATCACGTCCGGAGCTCGTGAGTTTCGCGGTGACGGAAGTAAACGTTTGCGAATTGACGCTTTACGGGATGTCAACATTGGCGACATTGATAGGTATGATACAAATGAGAAAGTTGCGTTACGACGGCAGTCGAAACTTAGAACTGGACAACATTCTATTGGTGGCGGCTCAAACTGGAATGTTCATATATTCGACCTTCACGATAATCGGAGGTCATTTCACATTGGAAAAACACACGATATTGGTGCTGGTGACGGCATTGGCCAGCGTTGTCCAAACGACTTGTCAAACGATTTTCATATTGGACTCATCGAGAAGATCGGTTGCTACGGCTGATCAAATAAGGCGGAAACCCGGCCGTGAAATAGTCACCTTTCTTTTGGTCACCAATTTGGCTATGTGGGCTATCAATACACTGGAAAAATCACGAGCCGAGTCACATCCCGTTCAACTTCATTTTTATGGATTGTGGGCTTGGACCATCATCACTCACGTATCTATGCCCCTAGCCATATTTTATCGGTTTCACAGCACCGTTTGCCTATGCGAAGTTTGGAAAAGAGCGTACAAGGTCAAACCAACGTATATGTGACGCACGGGGTCATCAGGAATGACCAAGTTTCTCGTTCCTTATCCTTCAACCAATCCACGTAATCAACAACTACGCTTCACCGATTCCACTCATCCATCCAACAATGATCGTACGGAACTTCCACGGATCGCTGAAAATGATCCGGCGTATTTCATCTGACGATCGAACGCGTGAAATTTATGAATTAATTTTAATGATTAAATTTATGGAATTGATGAATTTATTTTCTTTAATGAATTTATTTGAATGAGCAAATTTATGAATTTGACGAATTTATTGAATTAATGAATTAATTTGAATGAGCAAATTTATGAAATTGATGAATTTATTAAATTAATGAATTAATTTTAATGAACAAATTTATGAAATTGATGAATTCATGAAATTTATTTGTTTGGGTCACACCGAAGTCAGACTTTGAAATCAAACGATTCGTTGTACGACCGCTGTTGATGGATCTAAAAGAATTTCCAGGACTGGTTCGTTACTGATCGATCAACGCCTCGTTTTATCGTTTGGATTATCGAAGCAGTCAACTTTTATTTACTTATTTTTATTTAGTTTTTTTTTTTTAGAAATTTACAATCGAGCTACTCGTTGCACGCTCCATTATTTAGGTTTCTAGGGAAAATTAAATTGGAACGAGCAAACCCAAACAAACCCGAATAAAAATAGAAACGCACCCAAAAAATTCGTTGAACGAACAAATATTCATTTTTTTTTTTTGCTAAATGGAATCCAAACAAACCCAAACGGAAGACTGAAACAAACTTTAAAATGTCGTTGGACGAACCAATATTCATTTTTGTTTTTCGCTAAATGGAATCCAAACAAACCCTAACAAAAGACTAAAATACATTTTTTTAAGTCGTTGAACGAACCAATATTCATTTTTCTCGAAAAAATGAAACCCAAACGAACCTAAAATAGTCGTCGAGCGATAAAATATTTATTTTTCTTCGGAAAATTGAACTGAAACAAACAAACCCAAACAAACCCAAACGAAAGACTAAAACAAACCGAGACAGCAGGTCGACGGATCAAATACTCATTTTTTCAAAAAATGGAACCAAAAAAAACCCAAAGGAATCTAAAATATTCATCGAACGAACCAATGTTAATTTTTCCTTCGGAAAATTAAACGCAAAAAAATAAATCCTCCCCCCCCCAAAAAAAACAATCAAAACAAAAGAACTCGTCGAACGACCCAATATTTATTTTTTTCGAAAAATGGGACCCAAACAATCCAATATAAATATTTCTTTTTAAATAAAATCAGAGCAAACCCAAACAAACCCAAACAACTCATCGAACAGTTTCGTTTGTTCAATGAGGATGCGAAACAAGTGAGAGTAGTTTATATTAGTATTACATCGATACGTATTTTCGAAGGGGCTAAAAGAGAGAAAAAAACTAGACGGAAGAAAAAAAACTAGATCAAAGGAAAAAACGTTTTTCTTTTCGAGGTAAACTTCAGTCTCGAACTTTGTTCGTCCTTCACCAAAACGACGAGGATTGGAATGAAAATAGTCGAGAATTAGTCGTGCATAATTTTTTTGTTTTTTTTTTTTTCAGATGTCTAGAATAGTCGAAGAAATAAATGTTCAAATGAGAGTGGGAACAAAAGTATCGATGTCGATGATAATCCCAGATTGATATCTCCAAACGCCTGCAATTTCAGGCGATATTTTCCCAAAAGTTTTATAGTTTTACATTTTAATCAACCGAAACGAACAAATCAAAAGCAGGGGTACCCAAAGTAGATCAGAAATCTTATTTTACAAGTGGCACAAGAGAAAGGAGTTGTGGTACAATTAACTGATAAACTATAATTAATTGAAGTAATAATTAATGATAAATGAAATTAGAAGTGATTTTATTGTTAATAATTAACAATTTCGTTGTTAACAATTGCATTGTTGATTATTAACACTAAATGGAATTATTAACAATTTAATTATTCATGATTATGCGTAAACGAAATTATTGTTAATAATTAACAATAAACGGGATTATCAACAATTTCTATGGAAACCGTTAACAATAAATGGAATAATTAACAATATCATTGTTAGTTATTGACGAAAAATTATACCGTTAATTATTCTTTGAAAATCTGATAATTAATATTTTTATTATAAATTATTGAGAATAAATTTAATGATGGATAATGTCAATGATAATTATTAACTGTAATAAGATAATTAACAATTTCATTCAATATCATGAAACAACCGTTTATCGTTAAATATTTAATTCAAGCTCAAATTGTTAATAATCCTGTTTATCGTTAACAATTTTATTGTTAATTATTAACAACAAACATTATTAATAGCAATTCAATTATTTTTACTTTCTCATTAACCGTTTATCGTTAATTGTTCAACCCAAACAAGCCCAAACGAATGAATCAAAAGCAGCCAAAAGCCAATATTAGGGGTACCCTAAAACGATTTTTATTAAAAAAATAAACAATTTGGTCGAAAAATAAATTTTCAAACAATGAATTTTAAAAAATTGTTTAAAAAATACATTTTTAAACGATAAATTTAAAAAAAATGTTGAAAAAATGCTTTTCTAAACGATATATTAAAAAAAATTGTTTAAAAAATACATTTTTTTAAACAATTTTTTAAATTTTTCTCAAAAACAGTTTTTTAGGCGCAGGGTTAGGGTCGACAAGGATTGTGCGGAACAATAAACGGTACTCAACTGTACGTCATTCCTGGTAATCACGCACAACGTATCCACCACGAGTCACGATTACACGACCATCCTACTTAAGTTCAATTTAAAGCCACGAATATACGCGCTATATACAGGGTGCATCGTTCAACGTGACCATCGCAGCTATCACCGTTACCACTAGATTGAGGGAAATATCACGTCGTAACCTTGATAACGCGATGACCTTGACACGTAATGTCAAGGTCAACACAACATCCCGTTTTCCAAATATATCCGCTGTTTTTCGAGCGACGAAAAGATCACGATTAGATCACCTTGAAAATTGCATGACCTTGGCGGTGGCCATGTGAAGGTCATCGGAACGTCAAGGTAATGACACAATTTTCTGATATTATCAAAGTCGCGACATCATCAAGGTCGTACGCGTCGTTTTTATACGGATCTGATGACCTTGATAATGTTATGACCTTGATGTGACGTTTCAAGGTCGCGACATTATCAAGGTCATCGGATCCGCCTGAATATCAGCTACGAGATTTCAGTACACAAGAAATATGTCCCCGTTTGGAAGAGCATTTATGACCTTTTGAACCCAAGAAATATGATCTTCAGATTCCAAGAAATATGACCTTGAGAACCCAAGAAATGTCACCTTGAAAACCCAAGAAATATGGCTTTGAGAATTCAAGAAATATGACCTTGGGAACCCAAGAAATATGACCTTGAGAAGTCAAGAAATATGACCTTGAGAACCCAAAAAATAGAAACTTGAGAATCCAAGAAATATGACCTTGAGAATTCAAGAAATATGACCTTGATAACCCAAAAAATAGGACCTTGAGAACCCAAGAAATATGACCTTGACAAATATTTCACCTTGGAATATTATAAGTCCTTGAAAATAAATAAAATTGCGTCCTGACGTTTTTTTCATCGTTGTAATAGTAATGGAGATATTCGCGGTGATCGAGTCGAACGGTACACCCTGTATATACGCGCTCGTCTATCAGTACGTGTAGATAAGGACGTAGCTACTTTAAAAAAAGGTTTTAGTCCGTTCAGGGGATAGATTGACCGCGTGTAGTTCATTATCCGGCCACATGTTGAATCCCGTCGTCTCCTTCAATGCCGGAACACGCGAGAGTTCGACAAAGAGTTGGCGGGGGCGAGGAACGCAATGATTCGTGAGTGCGCTGCTGGCCGAACGCCAGAATTGTTCCTCGACGCTTTGGGCATTGAACGGGACAATGAAGGTCCGTTTTAACGTCCTCGTAAACATAATCATATCACGATTCCGTCGAGATGAATAATGGAAAGGAAAAAAAAAAAAGACAAACCCATACGAACAAAACGACGAGAACTCGATCATTTTCTTTTCGGATCGAAACGGAAACGAAGAGACCAGCGGGAAATACGTAAAAATTGAAAACAGGAAATAAGTGTAGTGGAATGTGACGACGAAAAAAATGGGATTACCCGAAGAGAATTATTGATTTTTTTTTTTTTTTGGAAGGTAATGCTCGTTATGAGAAACGAGTGTGAATGACGAGACTGAATGAGAAAGACGCGAACATATACACTTTTACGTACGATTATCGTAAACGCCGTGATAACAGTTGATAGCGTCTTTCGAATCGATGAGTCGTGAGAATTCGTACCGCGACAATATTTTTCATTATAAAAATCGTTTTTATCGTGAACAAAAGTATTACGATTAGAATTTGTTTTTTTTTTTTAATTTTTTAAACGGCAAATTTTTTTACTTTTTAATGAATTTTTAATAACAAATATATGTTTTGTTTAATCGCGCAACAATATTATTAACAATTTTTGTTTTGCGTATTAACAAAGAAAAAAATTATTTTTTTCAAAGACAATATTTCATTTTTTAATTAATTTCCAATGACAAATATATATTTTTTTAAAACAATTTTTCATTTTGTTATCAATTTCTAATGACAAATATTTTTTGTTTTTTTACTTGCGCGACAATATTTCTGACTTCTCAATGTTTCAATTTCAAAATCCACGAATGAATAATTTTAAGCGTCATTAAATATGCTTTTATAAAGAAAAATCAAAAACGAAAAAGTATATATCTTTTTTCAAATGCAATTTTTTAAAAATTCATTATCGACTAAAAATACGTTATTATTACGAAACTACACAAAATAAAATTCGAAGCACGAATAACTCGTTTAAATCGCGATTGAAACAAAAAAATAGAAAATCATAAATAAAACCTAATATCGACCAAAAAACATTTCGTAAATGATTAACGAACGACAAAATGAAAATTCAGAAATTCGCAATGAATTTTTCTATTGCTATTCCCCCCTAAAAAAACAATTTTCACTTTTAAACATTATGAAGAAAAAAAAATTCAAAATTTCCCCCCAAAAAAATCGTAAATGAAAAAAAGAATATATATAAGAAAAAAAAGGATATTTCAGAAACAAATTAATTTTGAGGACCGAAATCAAATTCGAGATTCAAAAACGTAAAATACGAGACTCGAAAAATGCAAAGTGTTCTCTAAAAAAAAAAAAATCGACTCGAAAGACGAGTGACCGATCGAGCTAAAAAATAATACGTAGAAAACGCGATGTAAGATATATTGTTAGCTGACTAGTTTTTTTTCACGAACGAAAAAAAAAAAAAACAAAAAATAAAACTAACAGACGAAAAATGGCAGAGCACGATATTGGAAAAGAATTTTTTTTCCGTTTTGTATATAGACGAGCGAATGTGGGTTCCTCTCGATGTTTAGAATATAGTAGTGTCGAAACGTTTCTTCCTATTAAACGAGATATAAACGACAAGCCAACACGCGTATAGATTTATTATATGAAAATAAGAATTTATATGAATATATATATTACACACACAGACACACACATATATATAAATATTTATTTAAATAAATAAATATATATACATATATAAGCATACATGTATATACCGGGTGTCCCATTTTAACCTTACTCGATTTTTCTCGGAAAATATTGCTCGGATCAAATAAGCCGTGAAACAAAAGTTGTAGGATTTAAAGAGGGACGTATGAGAAAAAAAATTTCGTTCATGAAAAATTCAAAATGTCGGCGTTAAAATGGCCGACGTGTTTTTTTCAAATAGAAACATACTTTTTTTTTATCACCAAAAAATTCTTCAGCTCAAAACCAACAACTTTTGTAGGAAAAGATTTTTGATAAAATTCGTAATTTTGAAGTTAGGACAATTTGAAAATTATGATATAATTTTTCCATTAAAAAAAATTTTTCGGCTATTTTAATCATGCCATTTTGAATTTTGGATCGGCCAACATTTTTTTTTTGACGTCTCCGTTTAAACCTTGAAAAAAATTCGACACCTGGTGTATATATATATATATTTATTTATTTAAATATTTATATATATATATATATGCGTTCACATATATACATATATTTATTATTGCGTTATTACATTGTAATAATTTATTGTAACGTCGATAATTACTACGTACCGCTGCGCACATTTTGCCATCCCTCTCCTCTTTCTTCGCTTTTATCCCAACCTCCCCCTTAAAAGAAGACTCATTTCCGGTATATCGTTTCCTCGATAAAAATAAAAAATGTTCAACCTTTTTTTTTAAATCCTCGTCCCTGACCCTTCGGCCTTGTCGTTTCTTTAGCGAAATAAAAAAAAAAAGAAAAAGAAAAACAATTTTCCGAAATTTTGGAAGAAACGAAAAAAAACAAGAAGGAAAAGCTGTACACTCTCTTCTCTGTGTCCGCATAACTCTAGTTCCTAATGCGAAGAAAACGAAAAAAAAATGGAAAAAAAAAATAATTGAAAAAATGTTTGTACTCTTTATACCCTTTGTACCTATTTGTACCTTGAGAATTGCAATACAGTCGTCCGCAATAATTTGCTGATTCATTTGGGATTGGCCCACGTGATACACCGTGTATTATATGTCTCGCTTTGCAGGTAAAAAAATTATTTTTATAAAACGCTATCGATCGATAAATTATCGATTATTAAAAAAGATACAGTGGAAACTTTAAGCAATTAAGGTTTCACTGGTAATATGAGAAAGTACGAGATTCAACGTGGGCGGAATCACGGGGCAATGAAACGGAAGAAGAGACACGGTGAGTACAGCCTTTTCGTAGCATCGATGTTACCAGTTTCTAGATAAGTGCAAACGTCATCCATCTGGCCACGGTCCTTCGTAATTTCTTGAATTTTTCAATTTTTCCATTTACAAATTTTTCAATTTGTCAATTCTAGAATTTTTCAAATTTGCAATTCGCAAGTTTTCCATTTACAAATTTTTCAATTTGTCAATTCTCGAATTTTTCAAATTTGCAATTGGCAATTTTTCCATTTACAAATTTTTCAATTTGTCAGTTCTCAAATTTCTCAATTTTTCTATATTGGCATTTAAAAATTTTGCAATTTCTTAGTTTTCAAACTTCTCGATTTCTCAATTCTCAAATTTCTCAATTTTTCAATATTTCCATTCAAAAATGTTTCAATATCTCAGTTCTCAAACTTCTCAATTTCTCAATTCTCAAATTTCTCAATTTTTCAATTCTTCAATTATCCCATTGACAAATTTGTCATTTTTTCAATTCTCAAATGTATCAATTTTTCAAATTTGCGATTCCTCCATTATTCAATTCTCAAATTTATCAATTTTTCAATTCTCAAATTTCTCAATTTTCGAATTTTTCGATTTTACAATTTTCAAATTCATAAAGTATCCCATAACCAAGATCTTAGAAATTCATGTTCCGTTCACTGGTCGATGGTAGCCAGTCGTCTGAGCGATCACCGCTCCGAGTATTGGTCACGTTGAAACTTCCTCAACTCGAAGTACTTCCGGATGTTCGTCATTCGTTTTTGATTGTAATTTTATGGCTCAAAAGGAAATCCATAAAAAAAAACAACAACAAAAACAATGTTAAGTGCCCTAAAAATTCGTTTAACATTATAAAATATCGTTAAATCATAAAATACATCGAGTGAAACGTTAAAGATTGGAAATTACGTTTGTAACAATGACGTAATATTGAGCATCGTATATTCTTGTAGTTGATAAAGCGGTGCGTATGATTATTTACTTGGTGTACCGCAGGACTATCGAATATCTTCTCATTTTATTTATGTATATACAGGGTGGCCAAAAAGTTACGTCCATACGTAAATTTCAAATACTTCACTTTCGGCGTTATCCAAATCAATGTTAATGTATTTTTAGCCCCGTTTTAATTATTTAAGAAATAGAATTATTTTATAACGATTTTTTTTTATTAATTCGAGTGAGCCTCGATGGGAGGTATAAAAAATGTCACTTTTGGACGTCACTTCCGGGATCACCCAGTACATAGAGGTATAAGTATGGGTCTTTATTACGAGATGATCGGACCCAAGAGTAGGAGAGAGAGTGGGGGGGGGGGGGAGGGGGGGGGGGGAGGTTGGTTGCATAAGCGAAAGCGTGCGACCGAGACGACCGAGGATCGAATCTGGGAAAATGGTCGTTGTATGGAAACAGCGCTCTTTCACGGGTCATTGGGAAGCAAGAATTGGGCTTAATTTGTCCGATCGAAGTTACGAACGATTTTGAACCCTGATCGATGTTGAATCCGTTCAATATCGATATCCGTATGATAACAACGACGATCGAGTTTCAATTGAGTTTTCAAATATACAAACAAGAAGGTAAAAAAAATTAAACGAATAAAATAAGAAGACAAGAAAATCCAAACAAATAAATAAGAATTTAAACAAACCCAAACACATCAGTTTGGAGCGAAACGAACCCAAACAAATAAATGAAAAGCAACACAAAATCAAACAAACAAAAGAGAAGGTAAGCAAACCCAAATAAATAAATAATAAGCTAAACAAACCCAAACAAACAAATAACAAGCTAAACAAACGCAAACAAACAAATAAGAATAAAAAAAAATCCAAACACATAAATTTGGAGCTAAACGAACCCAAACAAGCAAATGTGAAGGTAAGCAAACCCAAACAAACAAATAAGAAGCTGAACAAACCCAAACAAACAAATAAGAATCTAAACAAACCCAAACAAATAAATATAAACCCAAACAAACCCAAACAAACAAATAAGAATCTAAACAAACTCAAACAAACAAATATAAAGCTAAACAAACCCAAACAAACAGAATACTTCGATAACTCTGTACTAAAAAAAAAGCCGAAGTAACCAAAGCATCCAAAACAAACACAAACCCAACCAATTGGAAGCCAAACCAAACCGAGATATTCAATCATTCCGTTTCTCGAGATTCACGCTGTATATAAACTCTACATCCGCGCGCTTCGCGTTAAGCAGCTATGCGCATGGCTAATACTCGGAGCGATGACCGCAGGCGCATCAACGAGTCAGCGGAAGCCCGATACTTCTGGTGAAAGATTAATCAAAACGTTCGTGCACCGGAAAAGCAGTAAAACACCAGGGGGTCCATCTATTCTGGCACGGGTTTTCCTCAGTTTCCTCGTGCCCTCGTGTAAGTTACTTTATGGCCTAAAACAGCTTTAAACCCAGCTGATCGCGACTGATATTGGGTTAGACCGTAAAAGGGAAAAATAATGGATGGGACAGCGTTTAATCGTGATTGTTTGGGTTTGTTTGGGTTACCGTTATACGTAAAAAAGTACGTTAGGTTTCATTGGTTCTATTAGCTTGAAATATCAATATTTCTCTTCCGTTTTTTCGACATTTTTTTCGACATTGACTACAAGTGATATCGACACCCCTGGAGAAGTGCGTATCGAGAGGGTGTACGTGCATCCAGTATGGACGGAAGGGAATTAACCAGGGTGCTCGGAACGATGGAAAAGCGGGTCCGCCGTTCGGCTAGGTGAGCTCGGTATTGATCGCCGGCTGGCTTTCCCCATCGCGCGCATCTCGAGGCATATGGGGGTGCAAAAATCCACCCCCATGAAACCCGGCGGCCATTATAACCCATGAAAAAGGGAGGGTAATCGGCGCACCGGTTGTGTGTGCGAGGGCGCAACAGCGCAATTACAGCTACGGGTCGTTCAACGCGAAAAAGCATTAAATTCCGTGATCGTTCGATAATTGGTGGGAAAATGGACCCCCCATTTTTTTCTTTTTTCACGATAAATCGATGAACGATTAATGACCTCACGTATTTGCAGATTCAGTAAACAGTATACGAACCCAAACAAACCCAAACAAACCCAAACAAATTTTTTTATTTATTTTTTTTTTTTTCGTGAAATTTCGAAAAACCTCGATATTTTGAGAACCACTGGAAATTGCCGAGCCGCCGTGCCAGTTGACACGGGAAAGCCATAGGGGCGGTTTTAAGGGGGAGGGAGAACGAGAAGTGAGGGTAACTTACCCCTCCCTTCCCGAATCGCTCTTCTCCCTTCCCCCACCCCACTTATCGTCGACAGTCACGCTTCGAGGGGAGGTTTTGGTTCCTGGACTTTTGACCGAGCGCCGTCGTCGTCATAGGTGGTGTTCGTTTGAGGAAGGCCTCCAACCTCGATACTCCGTCCATTCGCGGAGTGAACGCGACGAGAAACCCGCGGTTTTCGCATTTACGAGAGAAAGAGAGAGAGAGAGAGAGAGAGAGAGACGTTGGAAATTGTTGGATCCCCCGCGCATGCTCTCGCTTCCTTGTTTACAAACTCTGTCTCGGGGTCCAAGCTTTCCTATATTTCGTCTCGCTCGGTCACTCGTGTCGGGACGCGCGCTCTTTCATCCCTCAAACGGGTCGACGCACACGCGTGCCTTCATCGCGAGCGGAAACGGGGAAAACTGAAAAAAAGAAAAAAAAAAAATAATAAAAATAAATATATATATAAATAACAAAGAAACGAGGGCGATCAAACCTGAACGAATAAACGCCCAGTGAGACCGGAAGCTACCTCCTGCCACGAATACACGTGCTGACAGTACCGGTGTGTATGTGCTTTTTTTTGTCTTATTTTTTCGATTTTTTTTTTTTTTCGAAAAAAAACGTCCCGAAAATATAAGAAATTGTAATTTTGATTATTATTGGATGGAGCAATTGAGTTTGAGTTTGTTTTGGTTTGTTTGGGTTCGGGGGGATATTGGAGGAGTGGTCGTGGTCGTCATGTTGAGTTTGTTTGGTGATGAAAATCTGGCGTTTCCAACGTGGATACACTTTATGCTGCCATATTTGGGAACGAGGATTTTTTTTGTTGTTGTTTTATTTAATGTTTTGGTTTTTTGTACAATATTTTTTTGTTTTTTTTTTTCGGAAATAATTTATTTTTTGTTTTTTTTTTTTTTTTTTTTTTTTTTTTTTTTTTTTTTTTTTTTTTTTTTTTATTTTTTTTTTTTTTTTTTTTTTTTTGTGTTTTTTTTTTTTTTTTTTTTTTTTTTTTTGTTTTTTTTTTTTTTTTTTTTTTTTTCTGTGGAAATGTTTTCGTTTCTGGTAAAATGTTTGGGTTTTTTCTACGTTTGGGGTTTTGAGAATATATTTTTTTTTTGTAGAAGTGTTTTGGTTTTTGGTAAAATGTTTTTTCGTTTTTTTGAATACATTTTTTGGTTTTTTTTTTTTATAGATTCCTTTTGTATTGTAAATACAAATTGTAAAGTTCGTGTTCAAGTTTGGTATTTACTTGTCGTTCAGAGTTTGTGTCCCTCTCGTTTATTTGAAGTTGAATCGTGATTTATTTTTCGTTGTTTTAATTTATTTAGAAAATACATCAAGTCCGTATCATTTGTATTCGTTTGGGTTTGTTTTTCGTTTCGAGGGTGAAGAATTTTTTCTCTCTTCCAAAACAAACCCAAACATTATTTAAACGTGTAATTATCGACTATTATAAAAAACAACCGAAACTGTACCCCAACAAACATTATTTATATTTCGTCATTTTTAACCGTTATCAAAAATCAGCTAAACCAAACCCAAAAAAAAAAAGTTATTTACATTTCGTTATTTTCTAAATAATTATAATACAAACAAAAAATTAATGTAAAAACGTTTAAAAAATTCCGATAAATGTTATAAATAAAAATTACCACTTTTTCCATAACGAGAAAAATATGATTAACGCAAACTCGTACAATGTTTGAATAAATTCGTTTTTCAATAATCGTCGAGGCTCCGAGATGGCAAAAAAAAAAAAAAAAAATTAATTGCAAAACTATATTAATTATCGTTGCATTCCAACGGTGCAAATAACAATCTCGTCGCGGCCTACACGTATAGATATCGACTCGCGGTTCTACCCATAAATTAAATATAGATTTACGTACACAATTACGGTAAGTTATGTACAGGCAGCTTTTTTTATACCGACACGTACACGCGGCGGACACGTACACGGCGTGTTTACCGTTTTCTCGTAAGCGCCCCCCAGCGGTTTACTACGCCGAGCCTTTGGTCTATCCGCGCCGGGTCGGCTGTTGCTTCTGCCTCTCTGCTCGATAAGCGAGTTAACGAGAGGAAAATCCAGCGAAAAGGAACGACCCGTTGCGTTGGGGTTGCGTGCATCGTTCGAAAAAAAAAAAAAAAAAAA
>JAPYZI010005961.1:4371-27097 GCA_030523105.1 Ophioninae sp. A BG-2022a | reverse complement strand
AGTCGAGAGTTCGCGGTCGAATTCGCGTGCGGGGCGCGCCATCCGTCGGTAGTTACTCGCAGCGCAAAATCCCAAAATTGTCATTACCGACGTAACGAGGTGCGGCGTCACAAGTTTCCAACGTGTTCGTCATTCCCTTAATACGAGTGATTTGGATAACCTTCACTATTAGGCATCAAAATTTCACTTCACTTGTCAGCCTGTAACCAAAAAAGAAGTACCAAAAAAAAAATCCAAAATAATATCAATACGAAAATTTAAAAAAATGATGAAAAGCATTTTACTTCTTGAAATCCTGAAAATCGTTGAATATACAGTGACATGGATGGTCCTCAATATTAGGCATGAAGATTTAACCTTTGAAGGTGACTTCCTCGGTCACCCTGTATAGACAGTCCACCACGCTGAGTACTGATATAACCACATCGGTGTACACGCGTGTGACCGTACACGAATCGGTACACGTGCGCATCCGCTGGGAACACGAGTATATAAACGTTGTACAGGAGCGAGAAGCGGGAGGTAGGCGACATATGTTCGCGTCATACAGTGTCACATCCGAGAGGAGATAACCGGGTATAACGCGACGTTATGTATAAATAATCGAACGATCCACAGGCAGCCTCTATACGAGCTGGATGACGTACGGAGGATCGATCACGAAACTTTGACGTTCAGGATTCCGTCTCGTATTTCGAGTTTCAGGAGATAAGAGACCTGAATTTTTCCAATGTCAACTGTACAAAGACAGCTTTGGAAATTCGCAAAAAATTAAACGGGGTTTGTTTGGGTTTCAGGATGCCTGAAAGCCTCTAATGATATCTGAACAAAGACCGCATCGGTAATTTACAAAAAATCAAACGAGGCGTGTTTGGGTTTGTTTGGGTTTCTGGAGACCTGAAACCTTCCAATAAAATGTGAACAACTAGCTCTTCGGAAATTCGCAAAAAATCAAGGACCACGTGCTATTGGGTGGATTCTTTGTCATCATTAGAGACTGGATTGACTGCATTTGCTGCATTTAGCATTTGCCCAGTTCCAGCTGAAGCTTCTCGTGGAGTCATGAGTTAGAAGGTTCGCAAATCCCTTGGTCGTTAAGAAGTTCACCTTTCCTGGTCGCTGGCGATTCGCAGCTATAAAATCTTGATGTTCCGGATGGTTTTAAGAGCCCTCTTCGAAACATCGTTTTCAGCTGTGCAGTTCGGTCAACATAGGTGGTACTGAACGAAGCTATACGTATACAACGAGGAGTACAGTCCGTTTGGTGAACAACGGTAGAACAGGGACGCACAGGTCGGTAGTTCAGGAAAAGCCCAGATTCTAACTCCCCCCTCTCCTCCGTCCTATTCCACCCTATTTCTCCCCTCGCAACCCTTTGTCCATCCTCTTCCTTTTTCAACGAAACGTTTCTCCTATCTCCGTCACTGTCACGGTTAGGTTTCCTCCGGGCGATGCTACAGAGGGATATATCCTGTGAAGAGATTACAGCAGTGTATAGCCAAACCCCCTTCACCACCAGGACCAGCCAAACCACCCAGGAGAAAGGGGATGAAATGGACAAAGAGATATATATACAGAAAGAGAGATAGAGAGAAGAGAAACGAGGTTCCTCGTATATATACCCAATACCAAGAGGTTGGAATTTAGTCTCGGAGAGAAGGAGCGAAAGAGGAATAAGGGTGGATGGGTGAGAAGAACTCGTTGGAGGCTAGTGCTATGAAAAGGGGTTGGTTGGTTTCTCATATATATATATACATACGTATATATACAAGAATACAGTCTAGATCCTGGAAGTTGAAACGGTGAAGAGGTCGTTGGGCGAAAGAGGAGAACATGGCGATGACGAGGGGTGTGGGGTCGGCTCGGTTGGACCTAAAAGATGGAGGAGTTGGAGGGTTGCTCTTTGGACGTGGCAAGAACCAGCCAGACGCTGACGCGCTCCTGAACCAGTAAAAGTTTAAGCCTCTGTCGTAACTCCCTCTTCCTCATCCATTCCCGTCCCCACCCCACCAGCTTCTTCTTCCATTTTCCCCCTTTCAACCTTGCTTGGTCCTTCGCTCCCGTTATGCTTCCGCGACACTGATCATCCCTCTCGCAAACTGTCGAGGCTCCCGTCTTTATGCGTCAGTTACTTTGGGCAGCCTTCTTCTTTCGTGGCCTTGTTGGGAGAGCATCAGCTGAAAAGCCTTGGATACGAGAATCTTTCCATCCTGGTTTGTCCCCCCTCCACTTTTCTACATCCTTCTAGGACATGCCGGGGGTTGAAGATTTTTCCTGATAGTTTCGTTTACTGATGTCCTATATTGGTATATTCCTTATATCAAGGTACACAGTTGTGCTGTTCAGTTTAAAAAAAAAAACGATCTTCGCTGCATTCGAGCAAACTAGTCAGGGTGGATAAGAGAGAGAGATCGTCGTGGATTGAAGTGGGTGGTAGATCAGGAGTGATTCAACGAAAAGTATGAGAGCAACTGACGTAATCTTCTTTAAGAGCTTGATAACAGCTTTATAAGGATTCGTGACGTTATGAGACCTCGAAGTTTCATTGCTGTTTCTTCTGGTCTTCCTAATCACCTGCGCACGGAAATTGGACATTGTGGCAAAGATTTTGATGGAGAATGTATACTGAAATGGGAATCAGATGCTGGGCTTCAGTGCCTAATGTTAGGCATTTATGGATGAAATTAGGTTAATCTGTTGATTGAAATTATGAGAATAGTTTTTGGGCGTTCGATGAGGTGGAGTCGACATTATAAACCGTGCCTAACAAACCTAAACGGATAAAGATAGATCCAGTCAAACCCAAACAAATAAAAATACATCCAAACAAACCGAAACAAATAAAAATGAATCCAAACAAACCGAAACATATAGAAATAGACCAAAATAATACCCAAACAAGTCAAGAACGTTTCAAAGAAATCCAAACGGACCGTAACAGTCTCAAACAGAGCAACCAAGTTCAAACACATAAAAATAAACCCAAACATGCAAACACGATTGGTCGACGAAAAAAAAAAAAAAACTGCGACCTAGAACGATCATAGGAATCAGTCAGCCGGTTGTTCTCCTCGTAACACGTCACTCGCCGAGGCAATTTGATACCCGCATGGGCACGACGCGTCAGCCCGGTTGATTGGTATTCCAAAGATTCCCCGGGAGGTCCTCGCGATCCTGTGTGTTCGGATTCGGACAAAATCGCCGGGAACGTAGCGAGTTCGATTAAGCCGAATCCAGATGGGACACGGGGCTACGGTCACTCGTAATCCCTCTTACCCAATGAGAGAAAACCTTCCGGTAGAGGATTGCCAAAATTATTGTTGGGCTTTTTATCCTTTTACTCTTTATTCCTCACAGGGTCCTTCACTGCCACGTACTCGAATGGAATGTTGCCTGACCCACTGTAATTACTTCGTTCTCTTTAGGCTCCCTTTTTGGTCGTCCTCTTGGTTTTCCCTTTCTCATTTCCCCTCATCTCTCTCTCTCTCTCTCTCTCTTTTTCTCCGGATTCTTTTTATTCACGGTGTTTTTGGAACTCTCGTCGTTCTTCCATTTCCAGGTCTTCCTCGTATATCTCTATTAGCCTAAGTCGTTTCCAGCTCACCCACTCGATCTCAGAGACGTTGTATTTTCGTTCGGGTTCGTCTTTCCATTTCCTCAGTTCCCATCTATATTCGTTTTTCTCTCTCTTTTTCTCCCTCGCTCTCTCCTTACTTCTACCAATTCCTAGCCAGTAATCGAAATAATTATATTATTTATCTTACATGATATTAGTTACTTCAAGTACCTTTATGTTTATTAGTTTCTATATGATCAATTTTACGTTTATTCGCATTATCTCGTAGTTATTTTGATTATTATTTTCATTATTAATGTGTTATATTTTTAATAATAATAATTATTATTATTATTATCATCTTATATCTTGCTATGATTATTATTTTTCACAAAATGTTCTTTAATTTGCCTTATTATAGTAAAACTAGGGCAGAATAAAATTCCATCAATCAATGTCCCTTTTTTCTCTTCCCTCCCCCTTCTCCCACTATTTCTCATGCTCCAGCTCCCTTTCGTTTCCTCTCGAGCGTTCAAAGTTCCAAAACGTTCGCGGCGGGTTCGCGCGAACCCTTCAATTTCTCAAGAGCGTCGAACGACCGTCGAAGAAACCCTTCTCTGTTTTTCGCAACCTACGAAGAAAGTCTTTTGAGACGATCTTTTTTTTCGCTGCCCCTATCTTTCAGGCTCCTTCTATAGAAATAGTGGAAGCCTTGGGGAAAGGGTAATTTTCAGAGGGCGAAGGTTCGAACAGATCGATCAGGCCAATTGTTTTGATGAATACAAATAAATAAACAATCAAATAAAAATAGTAAATAAATGAATAAACAAATCAAGATTATTAACAAGCTCGATAAAAAAATATAGTTTATCGATGTACCTATAGTATCGATTTATGACATTGATCTCGTAATTTTTGTCGTTTAGATAGGTAAAAATATATGTTTTAACATTTTACAAGTCTCACAATTCGAATCGTAAATCAATATTACAAATTTCATGATACTAATGAAACCTGTATTTTTTCAATATTAAATGCATAGATATTCACATTTTTTATTAAACAAATAAATATTATCATGTTTAAATAAATATATAAGTATACACATTTTTTTAAATACACAAGTATTAATATTTTTTATTATATACATAAGTATTAACATTTTTTACTATATCTTGTCACCTTTCGGAGATCGAAAAAGAGTAATACATGTTCGTACGTGCATAAATAGACGCATGGATATCAAAAGCAGGGAGTACAAGGGCAAGTACAGAAAAGTACAGGGATGGAGGGGACCAAGACGGTAGGATTTCGAGGGAGCGTCAAAGTATGGGTCGAATTGGGGTTGGCCAAAAAGCAGGAGGAACGTGATACAGGTCCTGCGGAGTGGACAAAGGGTCGAGGGACCTAGGGCGATCTTTGGGGGGGGGGGGGCTTGAGGGGTTGACGAATATGGGCTAGAGAATCGCCCTCATATTACTACCCCCATCAGGCCTCCTCTTTCTTCTGGCGTCGCAGAGCCGCCTCCGGTGGTGCCTCGAGCCCTCGACGAAAAAGAACGAAAAAGGAAGGAAGAAAAAAAAATAATAATAATGTCAGATCCCTCTACCAACGTTAGAGAAAACGGGGCCAGGAGTGGTGCCTGTGACTTTTCTCTGGTGCCCGGACGAGAGAGAAACTCGAATCCCAAGAGGAGCAAGAAAAAGGATCGCTCGACTTCACCTAAGGTGGATATAAAAAAGATGAGACGAAAGAGGGAGATAGAGAGAGAGAAAAACAGTAGCGGCAGGGGCAGAGGGAATGAGGGAGAAAGAAAATATAAAAGGGGAGAGACGTAAACCCCACAGCCCATCTCTTATATTTCACCCACACTTGGAGGTGGACGTTTTCTTTTTTCGTTTTTTTTTTTCTCGTCTTATTTCCACCCCTACGTTTTCCCTTGTTCCTTGAAGGCACAGATATAGCTATCTGGCTCTCCAACACTCTTTTTTCTCCCTCTCGCCTCTATCCTCTCTTTTCCCCCTGTCTTCTCCCTTTCTTTCTCTTTGTACCTTCCCTCTTACCAGCCTCGACTTTTTTGCTACGATCTTCTCTTTTTCCCTCCTTGGATGGCTGCACTCCGGTAGAATCTCTACTTTTGCTTCGCTGCTGGCTCCTACCAACATCATCCAACTTCCCGTCCAACCTACTCTTCCACCCCATGACCGGATCCTTCCTTTACGCCCTAGGCACTACTTCGGTTTGCCAGTTTGGCCCATATAGCCTAACTCGATGTATCCAAGCGCCCTCTCGCTCTCGTTTTCTCTTGATGCCCAATGGAACCATCACGTATCGAAGGGGAACCCGGCAGCCGTCGATCCCTCATTCCGAAAAGGACGTATCCAACAAAACGACATATCACACGGATAGGCCACTCTGGTCCATCGGGTTTCTTCCTGTTTTAGGCTCTAGGGGTGGGCAAGGGTTGCCAGGAATGTCCCATGGAGAATATTCGTTGGATCGGACCAGCTAGGTTCTATCTATCAGCAAACCCGAGGGATTGAGGAAAATGGAAAGAGCCAGCCCTCTTTCCGGTTCCTTCCTTTGGGTCTTTCGAAGAAAACGTACGTGTTCACAAAACGAAATTCTTGATTCTCATAGCCTCTGGCATGGTGCCTCCAGCATTGAAAAGTAAGGGTGGCTGAGGACTTTGGTGATCCCAATCTTAGAGATTCAAGACTAAACGGAAAGTTGCAGAGATCTAAGCTGGACGTATATGGACTGGGGCATGAGTCTGGAGTGGACCTTTGAGGGCCTTTGTTAGAAAGCGGAACTGACAGCCTTTGGGAGCAATCGAGACACCAATTCCAATACCAGAAATCTCGGTACTTTCTATCACTCCCGTTGATCAACGTTACTCCTCATCAACACACAATTTTCAATGAAGGCAAAAATTAAGAATAATTCAAACTCAAAATTCAATATGAAAAAATTTAAAAAATTAAGAGAATGGAAGGTCACAATTTTTCAAAAAAATCTTATAAAAATCTAATCCCAGCCCACAAAATCTTTCTTGTACAATCTGTAATTCCAAGGTTATCCATTATCTACGACGCACCCTGTATACATATACAGTATGACCATTTTTCTTTCGACAAAATTTTCCCCATTTTTCACAAGCCCCAAATAAACCGTAATTTCTTAAATCGCATGTGACACCGTGGTAATTAATTATTTTAAAAAATATATCCACAAACGCAAATAGTAAAAGAAAAAGAAACATCCAAACCGACGACGTTTGAAAAATTACGAAACAGAATCATAAAAAATGGTACCTTCTGAAGTGAACTGATCATTAAAGACAAATAGGAACGATTTGGATCATCCTGGGTATCAGACATCCAAATTTTAGGGTAGAACTATATTTCTTCAGTCACCCTGTATATTTATACATATATACGTTTATATCTATATATTTATACCGCTATGTATCGGATAACGGTAAAAGCTCCTGGATCGCAGCGCTCGCGGAGATTCCGCAGGATTTTTTGCGGCGTTGAGGTCCCGGCGATTTCTCTGCTCATGTGGGACGACATTGGCGAACTTTGCCATATAGAATGAACGCGCGCGCCTTGAAAAGGAGAATGGAAAAAAAGACAGCGGAGATAGCGAAGGTCCAGTCTGACTAGTATTATTATCACGATTGGCACCATCATCATTATCATTATTATCGTCATCATAATCATCATCATCATCACCATCATCATCATCATGGGTGTCCCGTTTGTAGTGGTGATTTTACAAGTGCATCGGGGAATATAGCGGATCGTGTTCGACCTTGTCCACATTGAAACGGTCGAGCTGGGTACCGTTCGAATCCTCCGGAGTAATCATTTTTCGAAGGACGCGCGTTAGGCTAAGCCCGTAAGTTAGCGCGAGCGCATCATCACCGCCGGATATTCAGCGATAAACGCGTTTACAACGGCGAAGCAAATACCCGATGGTTGACTAGAACGAGCCAGGGTGTAAGCCACCTTGGCACATAAAATTATGTGGAATATAGCTTTTATACCATTTCTAACCGATACATACGAGACCCTAACACGTGTGTCATTGCCTCGACGCGGATATATACCTGCCAGTATTTCCGGTTGTAAAAACGGAGAAAAGATGCCGCCTCGTTCGATGGACTCATTCTCCAACGTACAGCGTTAACGTCTCTAAAAATCTGTCTCGAATTCTAAGTTCGAAACCCAAACAAAATTTATATCGAATTTTGAATACTAAAAACCCGAACTAACCCAAACAATGTCTGGATGAAATTCCGGATTCCCAAATACAAACGAACCCAAACAATATCCGGATGGAATTCTGGTTTTTCAAACTCAAACGAACCCAAACAAAGTCTGGTTTCTCAAACCTAAACAAATCAAAGGAAGTTCTGGCTTTAATTCTGAATTCGAAACTCAAACTCAAAAAAACTCTGGCTCGAATTCTAAATTAAAACCGCAAACCCAAACAAACCAAAACCAACGAATATTCGTATTAACCCAAACGAGCTCTTAACAAAACTTACTGTTACTAATTTTTCTCGAACCTGCACATATTGAAATCAGGAGTTAAAAATATGGTATCGCAGCGTCTCAAAAACATCAAACGACGAGTGAATTCGAATAGTCCCTCTTTCGAAATCTTGGTAAGAGAAGAGGGTCAGAGAGGTAGACGGAGAGAATCGAGAAGACAGAAGGAAGAGAAGATGATCCTAGCCGATTAAGCCTTCGACGCCTATGCTCCGATCTTCCTCGATCTTGCCAAGATACTTCTTTCCTCGTCCCTTTTTCTTTTTCTTCCTCTTGCTTTCCCTCCTCCCATCCTCTCCCACTCGACGGTTACGTCTCTTTGCTGCGCTCTTCAGGCACTCACAATTTTTCTTCTTTTTAAAAAATGTTTCTTTTTTTTATACTTCTCCTTTTCTCTCGTCGCTCGCGCCTCTTTGCGTGCGCTCTTTCAGTGCTCTCAGGATTCTCTGCCCTCCCATCTTCCTCTTTTTCTGCGTTTCTTCCCCCCCTCCACGCCCCTCTCTTTTCCCTCACTCTTTCTCTCTCTCTCTCTCTCTCTCTGTCTCTCTTTTACAAGAGAGTGCGAGGTCTCTCCGGGAGCCCGGGATATCCGTGAGCCCTCTCTCGAGACAAGACTAACAGCCAGAGCACCAGCTCCTTTTTCCTTCGTCTTTTTCGCCCGTCTCGCGCCTCTCGCACCCCGACGCCCCGATGTAGTACGCGTCATCGCCGAGTATAATATTCCCCGCTGGCAACGAGGCGGCCCTGGGGGGGGGGGGGGGAGGGGGGGGGGGGAGGGGGGGGGGGGGGGGGGGGGGGGGGGGGGGGGGGGGTTGAAGAGAAAAAGAGAAAGAGAGAAAGGGAGAGAGAGAGAGAATGATAGAATTGATCATGACCACTCCAAACTTTCGGTAAAAAGAGTCTGCTCGCTGAACGATCACGAGTAAACAAAATAAATTGTAGAAACGAAAAATTAAAAAAAAAAAATAGATAATAGAGAAAGTGTTTGTTAATTAGGAAGTATTCAAGTGTAAAAACCAAACGAATAAGGCGCACAAAGTAATATAAATAATGAAATAATGAGAATGCAGGTTTTATTAATAGAGTGATAAAAATAATCGAAAGAAAGGAGCCAATGAAAGATGGGTGATGATGATGATGTAGAATTTATTGGGCCTTAGTACAAACTTTGATACAAAAAGAGTACAAATTTGCAAAAAAAAATACAAGTTATGAAAATAAACGAAATGCTTGAAAGTCAAAAGAGACAAGTGGGAAATAGAAAAATAATTAGGAAATACATAACCTACGTAAATGAAGGAAACAAGTTATGCAAGCTCAAAAATTCAGGAATGAGGATAAAAAAATAAAATTATCAATTATATATATATATATTTTTTTTTTAATTAAATAAAAATGTATCAATACATAAATTTAGCTGGAACTTTAAAGACAGAAAGAGTGAGACAGGAAGAATAAATAAATTCGAGAGGGAGTTGGTGGAACGAGAGAGGGAGAGAGAGAGAGAGAGAGAGAGAGAGAGAAATCAAAAGCGAGAGAGAGAGAGAGATCAGTATATCCAAGAGCTCAGCACGAACCTACTCGTCTCTGGGTCCCGAGGAAAGATGAGTCGTTGCGGAAGGAGTCCAGGAATGAAAACCCAGAGGACGATGAAAAAAAAGTAGGAGGGAAAGTATACGAGGAAAGAAAACAAAAACTACGAAGATCGAGATGGCAAAAACGAGTAGGAAGAGAAGACGAAGAAAACTGAGGATTGGCGAGTGGTGAAAAAAAAAAACAAAAAAAATTATTGAAGAAAAAGAAAAGGAGGAGGAGGAGAGGCCGACGGCGTGTGCTTCACGGATTGTGGCCTCCACGCACTCGCGTTACCTTCTTCCTTTTTCCTTCTCCTTCTTCTCCATATCGCCCTTTTTTCATCCTTCGCTTTATCTCTTTCTCCCTTTTCCTCCCCCCACCCCCTCCTCCGCCCTCCCCGTCTCTCTTTCCCTTCCATCGTTTCATCCAAGCTCGAACAACACTTGAAACCTCCCTGTCCTCCTCTCGCTCCTCTTCCCTCCTCCCAAGCGGGACGAGTGTGTGACTCACTAAAGAATTCCCTTCGGCGACCTCGCACCGCGTATCTCGTCAATTACTGGTTGATCGATGTAAAACGTGCGGGGCTGTAGCCACCAAGAAAGAGAACGAGATAGGGGGAGAGGCCGATGAAGAGAGAGAAAATAAAACGACCGAGATACTGTTCTTGCTGCGTTTATATATATATGGATATGTGTGTGTATGTATAAACTAGTCTGTTGGTCGGCGAGGCCGAGCGGTTGAGACCCTACTTCCCCTCCCCCTCCCCCCAGGCCACCTCGTTCTCCCGGCATCTCCGAAGCTCTCGATCTCTCCTCTCTCATCTGGAGCCTTCTTTCATTTCCAGGAAGGCATAACGAACGAAACGGTCTTCGAGAGGTATTAGTTAAGGAGAGATGGACGGGGGAGCCTGAGGGAGAAAGAGAGCGAAAGGGTGTGAGGGAGTTCAGGAGGAGGCTGCAGGGAAGGAGGAACTCGGAGGGAGTTGGGAGTGAAATAGTGTTACGTCTCTGGGAGGTTCGCGATCCTACATCGATAACGAACACTTTAAGAAACGCTGGATAAGAAGAGAAGAGAGGTTTAGGAAGGGTTGAGGGAGGGGAGGGAGGCATTAACACGTTTTTGTTAATCGCAAAGTACTCGAGAGTTGCGATGAGTTCGAATGGACAATAATGTTTGATTCAATAACTGGTCAATCTACAATAACTTGGGATCGATCCTAGGACCCTACACTCGGGTACCCCACGCTTTCAGTGAGAAGTCAAAAAGTCACTTTTCTCGCTTCGTTCAATCGTTGTTTTTATGGCGGATGATGGTATTGGGTCTTTCTCGAGTTGCTTGTTGAATTCTATGATCTTTCAGCCCTCGAATGATAAGAAAAGACGCCTTAGAATGAACCGTTCTTTAGTAGGGTTGACGTAGTATTGGGATTCAGCATCCCATCTGCGTAGAGGCTTTGTTTTTTTACGGATAGCACATTGTTTGTTTGGGTTTGTTTGGGTCAGAGCCAACAAAAAAAGATTTTCAACAATGCGTTCTTTAACTACAATCGACAAACCTGATATAGAGAATGATTTCCTGTTTCAACGATTCCTGAGGTTCTTCAGGCAACCGCCGATCTACGCTCCCAACTGTTGTCTCTTTTGGAACGCGCAGCGGCCTGATCGGATTCAAAAGAGAGGAACAAACCGAGCGAAAGAGAGGTAGAGAGAGAGGGAGAGAGGAAGAGAGAAGTGGCGAAGTAGGGAGGCACTCAGAGTGGACAGACGAATGGGAGACTGTTACACCCAATTGTCCCTCGTTGCTCAGGGGTCAAGTAAGGTAGCAAAAGAGACTGTGTGATACTGAAGGCGAGGTGGGATCGGGTGGTTGGGGGGAGAGGCAGCAGAGAGAGAAAGAGAGAGAACGGACGCAACCGCGCCAATCCACGGCAGACACCGTCGTTCCTACCTCATGCCCATAGTCGCCATTGAATGTAACGACTTGCTTCATACGTCCGGGTATGAGTGTGTGGATGCGTGAAACTGCGAATAAGTCGACGTTGCGCCAGGCCAAGCCCGCTCCAAAATGCGTGAGAAGAGTTTCACGCTCATGGATGATTGTTACGTCGGGATGAGACGAGAGTCGTTCGTTTATCCAAATGAATAGGTATGTGTGACCGCGTTCGCGTCTGCGTGTAAGCGTGATATGGAAACCGGATGAGAGGTGGTTCAATCGAACGCAATAAACTGGCGTGTCGTTATTCCTATATATATACATATATATATGATTACGTTTAAATCAATGCCAGGATTGGACCCAAACGATCGGTCTAGTCCTCGATACCGCGCAGTGCGTCCAGTCATCTAGTGTCTTCTGCTGGTCATCAATCCGGCATCGTTTTTTTTTCTTGTGCGAATGCATGTTTGGGTTTGTTTGGATTATCTCCTGGGCATGACCTTCTCTGTCGCTTGCTTCGGGGGTGGCGACAAGTGATGAAAGAAAGGGCGCAACAAAGTCAGGAAAGTACGGTAGGTCTGATATTGGGCTGAAAATGTTCTTTAAACCTAACGAAAACAAAATCGCCCTTTTTTTTTTGGTTTGTTATTTCGAAACTGTTTCAAGAAATGGCTGCCAATGGCGACTACCTCAGATGTCACTTATCGTTAAGAATTGATCGAGAAAAGGAGGTTTTTCCAAAACTATGAAAAAATCTTTGATACCCCTTACCCAATAATCTCAACTGCCCAATGGCTATGACGTTACCGCTGTCATCATAAGTCATCAATGACCCATAAAAACTCAAGGCACAATAACATACCTACCAATTATTGCCCCAAACGCACCTTTCTTTCCTTATCTTCCTCTTTTTCTCGTTTCATCAAGCTCCATCGTTCTAATTCGGGGTGGCGCAGGGAATCGGAATGACACACGTCTCGGCAAGGGGCAAAATAAGCGGGTCCGAGGTCGATACGCGACGGTTCGACCGAGGGGAGAAACGGGCGAGCAAGGGGAGGTTGTGGGGCGAGGGAAGGGGGATTTGGGGGCATTTGGCGAGGGGAATGGATGATGGCAGGGGGAGGGGGAGAGGAGAGTCCGAAGAGTAAAAAAAAAGAGGCGAAAGAGAGCTTGAACGTACTTTACGCTTCTCTCGTGTATATCTCTCCCCTGTCGCACACACGAGAAGAAAGAAGAAGAAGAAGAGTCTGGCGAACGAACGACGCCACTGCTTTTTTTTTTTCGGCCGCACACGTGTGAGGTTATCCCGCTGACGGTGACCCCATCATCCTCGTCCTCCTCTTTCTACTTCTTCCTCTTGAGTCTTTCGTTTTTTTTTCTTTTCTTTTTTTTTCGACGACCGCCGCCTTCGTCCTCACCACGCGTTTCTCTCCCCCTTTTCACGTCGCTATAATACGCCTCTCACTTCGAAAGATATAGGGAACCCGAAGGACCACGAGCAGACCCCTATCCCACAGCATTCGCCACAACCGAGGAGAGCTTTTCTCTCTCTCGCTTTATTTCTCTCCCCCCCCCATCCTCCCCCGCCCTTTCCCTCCCCCATTTTCCCATCACCGGGATCGCACCCATCGCCCAGTCGACATTAGGCTCGAACGATTTTTTTTACCCCCTCCTCTCTCCCTCCTTCACTCTCTTTCTTTTCGTTTTTACTCCCTTTCTGCTTCTTCTGTGGTCTCCTGACGCGTTGAGATATCCAGTGAGTCCCTCTTCCCTACGATATACTCGATTTACTTTCTCCATACGAGAAAGATCTCGTATTTATTAGCAGTGAGGTATTCCCGTTAATGCGTGCGTTCCTAGGACCATCGATAGGAAATTGAACATTTTGTTTTTATTTGGTGGCTTTTGGCACAAAATTGGTGGTTTTGGCCAATTTGAAAAAATGATGATTTTATGACGTTTTTATATTTTTTATTTATATATATTATTATATTATATTTTATTATATATATATATATATATATATATATCAATATTAAATACAAAATATATTTTTATCTATTTTGCATTTAATATTAAGAAAAAAAAAACAATTATAATTTGTTGGTCAATTTGGAACGAAAGATGGTCCTTTTTCGTGGATTACAAAAGAATTAAAAAAATGTTTTTTTTTTTGTCAATGTTTTTGAAATATTGATAACCCGGTTATCGTGGGTCGCTGGAGACTCCAGTCATTTATCTTTTGTCTCATTTCACGGAATCTACGTAGAAAAGAAATATCTACCACCTCCATAAAAAAAAGTTTGGTAGGCTAGGACCCTTTGTGACGAGTAACGGTCTCTTAGTATCGATCTGGTCTTTGTAGTGGATAAGTGAAGTGCGTGTCGGGTCCCTAGCTACCCACGATAACTTTAACTCTGCTACGAAACCGTTTGGGAAGACAGGGTAAGTTTTTTGATTTTCCGTAAGATTTATGGATGCTTTTGAAGGAATGGATATTTTTTGGAATCATACGTTTTTCAAATATTTTTTTTTTTAACACGACTGATCGCGAATTTGAGGAATTATGAACATGAGTTAACGGAGAATCAGAAGAGTCGTCAGAGCACTATTTTTCCGATGATGATGACAGCGTTGATAATGAATGAACGAGAAATAGATATTGTGGAAAATAATGAAAAGACTGGTGCAGGTTCGAGTGAAAGAGAGTTTGCAAACAAATTTTTTTTGTTTTTCCAAATCTCCCGATAATTAAAAATATATTTCGGAATTCCCCATCAAATTTGAAAACACCAAGAGGTCCTCTTGCAAAGTCAGCAATAATCAGCGTCGTTTGTTCAAAGAACGTTTTATCGCTTTGTACGAGTGTGCAGTAACCGACGAGATCGATCAATCAATCTCGTAGACTTCAACGACTCTTCGTTCAATCGATCGTATTTGGCTCGCGTCCAAACATCATTGCAGGAAAAGCTTGTTGGTTTACGTCGATTTAGAAGTTGGTATGTACAGACCGGTTTTTTCAACGCAAACCCTCCCCGCCCCATTTTCCTTTTTTGAAATATTTTCTTTTTCTGCTTTTGTAAAATTGACACAAAAAAAATCGACAATGAAAAAACATTCAGGATTCGCGAGTTTTGAATTTTCATGATTTTTTATTTTTCGCTATCTGCGATTTTCCGTGATTTTTTATTTTTTGTGATTTTTCATTTTTCATGATTTTGTATTTTTCGTGATCTGTGATTTTACGAGATTTTTTATTTTTCGTGATCTGTGAGTTTTCGTGATTTTTTATTCTTCGTGATTTTTTTATTTTTCGTGATTTTTGAAATCTCCCGATGGCGTCACCGATGTATGGTCCTGTCATCATCCCGCGTGTTCGAATCTCGTCGTCATCATTGCTGGCGCGTCGCGACGTCGTTCGCGAAGCTTGTCACTCGATTGGGAGTGACGGGCTGTCCTCGTGTATACGCGCGCATAACCGTAACGTACATGAGCGTACATCAAAACGTATGTACGGAGGCAGTAAAGAATAATGTACGTAACGCTGTACCATAAAGACGGTGCAGGCTACGCATATATATATATATATATACCCGCGGAAATGTTACTTCGAGGACACATCAAGGATTCTGCTTTCTTCTGATTTTTGGGCCTGCATTCCGCGTTACGTAACTGGTCGCGTCTTCAAAGTTTCATGTCTATATATATTTCAATATTGCAACAAATAATAAATAATTCAATATTAAAATCTGTTATTTATTTTAATTGATTATTATACAATTTGTTATTGTTTATTATTATGATTATTATTAGATATACATACTTGTATCAATATTTTAAATTATTATATTTATTATTAAAAATCGACAATTTAAGCAATTACTCAAATTCATTAATTATGCACTTATTATTGGTTCGACTAATATAATTGAATTATTTATTAGTATTAATTATCATTATATTTATTGTGATATGAATATTATAAAAATATTTATTATTCAATATTGATAAATATCAATTAGTCAAATAGATTTATTATACAATTTATCATTGATTTCATTAATTTAGTCGACTTACTTATTAGTATTACTAATAACCATATTTATGAAAATAAAAATATTATCACCAAAATATTTATTATTCAACATTGACAATACCAAATAGTTCAAATCGATTGTTCACGCGATTAATTATCCATTTAATTATATCGACGAATCATCAATGAATCATGATTGTACACGAACACCTCCCAATAACCCAAACCAACCCAAACCCAAGTCGAAAGTCCCCAAAGCAAGGTATGACGTTCTCCCATCTGAGGAGCGTCCCCAAAACAGCCGTAGCTTCCGAAACTCGAGGGAACGATGCGAATACGAGGGCACCCGGGTCTCCTGGAGCAACTTGACCCCTTGACCCCTCGCCAACTCGTTTGCCTTTATCGGACTGGTACATTGCTCTTAACATGTGGCATACACGTATCTCCCGGCTTTTCTCTTTACACGCGCGCGTATATCAAGCCACACGTACGACGAGGAATAAAGGAGAGGGGGGGGGGGGATGAAAACGCGCATGCGCCACGCAATTTAGTTCGCCTTGTTTAGCGTACAGGTAACATACCCCTCCCCCAACCCCCCCTTCTCCCTTTAGGAAGGGACGGTTACGTATCCCCGGAAAGCCCCCCCCCCCCCCCCCCCTCCACGTCCGCGAGCCCTCCGGACGCCCTCGCGTCGCCCCTGGCGAGTGCCAACGACACGCGATGCCCACCGTCGCCAACGACGATGACGACGACGACGACAGTGGGAGCGGAATTCTCTGCTGAGCGACAAACAATTGCCGCCAAGTGGCTTAATTGTGGCCAACTAAACAAATGTTCTCCACTATGGTTCTGGCTCCGTCTCTCTCTCTCTCTCTCTCTCTCTCTTGGTCTCTGTGTCTTCGTTTATGTCTGTAGGTCTCGTTCTCTCGGTGTTTTTTTCTCTCTTTCTCTTTCTCTTTCTTTCCCTATGTCTCTGTCTCTGTTTGGTCTTCATCACTGTTCCAACGTTAGATTCATACACGCGTAAACTGAGTGTAGAACTGGTAATGTACGGTTACCCTAGGACCCCAGTTCGTTTCTTTCACATTTCAGCTTTATCGTTCTTCCTTTTATTTTTGACTTGTACCCGTTTCTCGATGTGTGATCCATTCTCTCTCTCTCTTTCTTTTTTAATATTTACTTAGCCATTTTTCACTCTTATTTTTATTATTTTCGGATTGTATTTATAGTTTATACATTTTTGAATTATCTTATTAATTTTTGTTACCATTCTTTGTTTCGATTTCTTTTTGTTCTTTTTTTCAATTTTCTTCGTATTTTTATTCTAATATTTTCGTTTTCATTTTATATCTGTTTCATTCATTGTTGTTCTTTTTCATTGGTATAACTGATCATCTTTTTTTATTAATTTTTTTGCACACTTATCGAATTTCCCGAAAGTCTTTACCGGGACATAATAAATTCCATCATCACCATCATCATCATCATCATAATTTCCTTCTTTCTCTTCTTATCTCTTTCTCTCTCTCTCCCTCTCTCTTTCTCTCCCCTTTTCTTTGAATATCAGTTCATCCGGCAAGTCGGAGTACCGACTGGAGAGACGGTGAGAAGGGTGAAAGGTTGGACAGGTCCGAATATCGTCATCGTCATTATCATTTCAGTGACTCGCCGCAAAAGCCTCCTCGCCCCCCCCCCCCCTCCTTGCAATTTCTTCAACTCGGGCTTGGAGGAAGAGCTTCCCTCGAACGTGTCTCATCTCGTGTCCCCTTTTACCACGACGATAGGGCTGCGCGTGTGTTTGTGACGAGAACTGTGTTTGCAGCTTCCGACGATGATGCTCTCTGGTCCAGGATCGGAGAGAAAGAGATAAATAGAGAGAAAGAGATATAGAAAGAGAGAGAGAGAGAGACAGACAGAACTCTTCTTCGCCTGGTTCCCACACACACCGCATAAACTCGCTCCTCCCTTCCTCCCATCGTTGGACTTCTCTCAACGAGGCACAGATATAACCTCGTGTGAAAAAACCACGTGACTTCTGCTCTTGGGATATCTTCTCCGCGTGAGTTTCTCCCCCAACCTCTGGCTCTTCCTCCTCTCGTCCACTCTCCGCTGGTACATAGCACATTGGAAGCTTCACCGGAGAACCTCCGACTACCACCATCCCCCCTCCCCCTCCCGCCGACTCCTCTTCTTGGTCCCTCGTCCCACCACCGAGAGTCGCATGGAAGACGTTCATTTTTCCGTCTTTCGAAGCTCCGGAGGTATATTATACGTACAGACGTATATTTGGATATATATGTAGATGTATATTTGTGAAAAAAGCACGTTGTACGCAAAACGAAACGCGCGTTCACTTTTTTCAAACGCTCAGGGTGTTCGATACGCGACACAGGATTTTTGTGATTTTTTTCCGATTTTTTAATTTGGGCGTTAATTTATTATTATTTTTTTTTTATATAAAATATATTGTGAAGAAAAACAGTAGCAAAAAAATTTGAAAAAATTCTCGAGTGTCTTTCAGAGATAGCACAATGACATAAAAAATCGCGGGTCAAATCGGAGGTGACGATATATATATATATATATATATTTGTGAAAAAGTACATTGGGCGCCAAAAAAGTGGCGCGTCCACTTTTTTCAAACGCTCACGGTGTTTGATACGTGATACAGGATTTTTGTGATTATTTTCCGATTTTTAAATTTGCGAGTTAATTAATTATTTTTTTTTTTTTTTTATAAAATATATCGTGAAGTCAAACGGTCCCAAAAAAATTTGAAAAAATTCACGAGTGCCTTTCAGATATAGCACAATGACATATAAAATCACGGGTCAAATCGGAGAGCTGCCGGGTCAGACCCAGGTCGAATAGACATGGAATGCCCCATATATATGTAAGGAAGGCACATACTATATACACTACTCGGATAAGTACGTTGGCTCCTCGCCATCATGGGATTCCCTTCTGGCAATGGGATCTTTTAGATCTCGGTCTCACACGTGCACACTCGTACACGTTGTTCTCTCGAGTCTCTGTGTATACGTCCCTTTCTACGTGCCTCCTTCGAATCTCACATTTTGCCAAGAAAAACCCAACGTTCCTCAACTCTCCGCGACGATTAAGACGATCTCGCTTTGCAAATCGACGGTTTTTCATTTTGTAGCAGTTTGTTGTACCAGTCGTAGTTTTTACGTAGACACGTTTTACGTTTTTATTGTTTTATTGACGCTTTTTTTTATTGTTCCGGTGGAATACTGATTTTGAGGGCTGAAATGTTGGAATATGGTGAAACAAAAAGTGGAACACACTCGAGTATGTCATTGATAATGATAACAAGCTGTGACGAAATCTTAATTGCAAAAAAAAGAAATTTATTGTAGTGAAAAAAGAATTAGTGAATAATAGAAGCGAAGTATTGAAGAAAAATTGCATTTAAAAAAATAGCGAAAGACTACAACGATAGGAATCCAGAATTGAAAAAAATACTATGAAAAAGAATTAACAAAAATTTCAAATAAAGAAGAATTGTAAAGAATTACGATTTAAAAGAATTTCAAACAAACTTTCTAATGAAAAATAATTGAAAATTTACGCGGTAAAAGAATTTTTAAAAAATTGCAAATACAGATTTGAAAAAAATTGCGATAAAAAAGAAATGAAAAAAATCGCAAATAAACAACAATTCAAAAAGATTACGACGAAAAAGAAATTGAAAAAAAAAAATAATGCATTCACAAAGAATTGAAAAATAACGGAACGAAAGAACTAGGAAAAAAAAAAAAAATTCTAAAACAAAAAAAAAATAAAAAAAATACGCCTAAAAAAAAAAAAAAAAAAAAAAAAAACCAAAAAAAAAAAAAAGAAAACCGTTTCCTTCGTCGCGATAGAATTCGATAAGTCAAAATGCACAGTCATGCATCGATCACCCCTCCCCTCCACCCTCACCTGTCTTCCAATTCACCGCACGGGCGAAGCCACCAGAAATATTTCACCGCGAAGACTCCGATCGCGAAATTGCCTCCGCACATACGGATTATCGATTTATATACCCGGTCGACCGTTCCTCCCCGTTGGTTCCTTTTTTAAAACGTTACAGGGCTCGTAGGTGAGCCCGCGACCTCCGATTGACCCCCGGTGGTCAGGCCCCGCCGGGAATTCTCATTAATATCAGGGCACATCCGGCGGACGTGGGGCGGTCAACGCGCGTCCGCGTAGGTGAGAGAATCGACGACGATACATATATATGCACATGGCTACTGCATAAAACGGTAGAATGACACATACCGTGCTGGCTCGGGCAAACGTTTAACATTTTAACGCTGGGTCTATAAAGAGAAACTCTCTGACCCTTCACGTGTGTATGCTTGAGAGAAAAAGAGAGAAGAAAGAAGGATAGATAGGAATATGGTGGGATGAGGAAGAGGTAAAAAAAAAAAAATTAGAGGGATAAGAGAAACGGAGGAAGAGAAAGAGAGCTAGTAAAACATAGGAAAAGCAGGGTCGCGTATGAAAACGAGTAGTGTACCGATGGAGTGTTATTAGGTGTTGATAGATACCGGTATCGGTATCAGCACTGACGACGAGCACTGAACATCGCATCATTTTTCTTAATCCACTTGAAGAGAGTCCGTCGAATTGCCGAGAAAAAAAATGATTTTTCAACGGTTTACAAACGAATCGGTAAAAACGATAGGGGATGACAGAGGATGATTGGAAACGGTGATAGGAGAGGTCAGGAACGTGGATCGATCCCAATTTTACCATTCTTCCAATGACAACCGAAACCTTCTTCTATTTCAGAACGTTTTTTTTTTTTTTCGTTTAAGCTAGTTTTGGAAAGGTTTTTCCAACGGTTTTTTGCAATTTGAGAAAGCTTCGGTGGTTAGTGAACGCTGTAACGTATCGGGTCGTTCATACACGACCCGGAGATATTTTTCAACCGTTCGCGAAGTTATTTTCGAACCATGGACTTCCTCTCGGGTTATCACGCGCTTGCCCCGCCCGCTCTCGGGGGGGCGGCCCTTTTCCCCACCCCCCCCCCCCCCCCCCCCCCCCCCCCCCCCTCCCTTCCCCCCTTCTCCTCCATCATGCTTCATTTCCCTAACTTTAAATCTCTCCGTTTTGGTACGATGCTGGCTCAGATACGAGAAATATACGAGAGGCAAATCGGGGTATATTGAATTCTTAATGAGAGATTCTTAAAATACCGTTGCACCGTGACTCAACGTTGAATCTTTCGCTGTCTCTCTTTTCATCTCTTTACCTCTCTTTCTCTTTCTATTCGGTACTCTTTCAGATAACTGATCGGTTTCATTCGAATCTCACCTCGGGTTCACCTTGTGGCTTTACGGAGAATTCGGCCAATAAATTCCGGCGATTATTAAGCGGAGGGAAAAGATTTCCTTCCAGTTTCCAGGATCGTCCCAAGGGCTTGTATATTCATGTATAGATCGTACCACCCTTAAACCAACAGTTTTCTTACTCCCCGTCTACCTAAGGGGCAAACTCTTCAAGACTCTTCCTTTATTGAATATTCAAGTTTTCTTCCCCGGACGACGCTTTGTCCGCTGCGCACCAACGGATGACGTCCAAAAGACACTCGAGGAAGGAGATGATACTGTTCTTTTTTGTTTACTTTTGTTTTAATTTTCGATAATAAAAAAACCATTGGAATTACGATATTGAGGGATTCGGAGGTTTGATTATGGAGAAAACGAGTCGAGAGATGACGAGGATCGAATCATAGCTAATGCAGCGGAAAGTTGGAGTATCAGGTTTTATTGGGAGCTTCGTTGAAACTGGTCGGAAATTTTGAGGTTATTAGAGACTGTATGAGGTTTCCAGCTTCGTGCGGGCGAATTATGAGTTTCTTGAATTCACTCGTTAGGATTTTCTTCCCGTTATCAATGATTAACTAAGAATTCATTGTATATTCAGTTTTTTTTAATGATTACTGATTTCTTAATTGTTAAAATGAATATTTAATTTTTTTTTTTATCGGGGAAGATATTTGTGAATTATCTTTTGGAACGTTTTTTTTTGCAAATCTTCTGCAAACGCTGTATCTCACAATAAGATACCGTATTGAATTCAAACGTTTATAACTACTAAATAATTCAATAAAAAATTTAAAATTAATTCGTATATTATTATTGTACAAAGAAGTATGATTCTTTAAATTGGCAAGAATTTTTGGTATTTTTTAATATCCATCCATTAAAGGTATAAAAATCATTGTTTTCAAATATACCGAAAGAGTATGGTCCATCGACTCTCTCGTTGTCCAAAAAGGAATCCCATTTAGAATCCAACGTACGAACGCGACGTCCAAGTATGGGTATCCAATGGGCGTCTCATCGGAGCCCAATCAGAAAGTAGAAACAAATATGGGAATCCAATATTCCTACGACAATTTCTGTCCGGAGTTGGGCTCTGTTAGCATCGAGTTTCTCTTGAGTGCAAAGTGTTCCAAGTTTCCAGCGAATTCGTTAAATCCATGATTTCTGGATGCTGTTTATCCAGAGGGATCCTCATCAAGTGAGGATTCATTGAAGGATGTATTCTCCTCGTTGAAGCTTCACTGTACAACATCAACTCGCGAAGGTCCTGAACGTTCCATTTGTGTCGCTCAATGAGGAATCCCAATTAGAACCCAAGAGGGTGACGTATCAGCATAGGTATTCAATATTGGATCCCAGTCAGGAAGTAAAAAGAAAAACAAGAATATCCATGACAATATCTGACTGGATGAGTACTCCCATCTAGTATTTCTCGAATGCCAAGTAGTAGGATATTCCCATCGAAGTTCCAAAATCCAGGAATCTCCGGATAGACTTTTATCCATAGGGATCCTCATCAAGAGGTAGTTGAAGGATGTTTTTTCCACGTTCAGTTTGTAGGCAGGTCCAATATCGAATGATGGCGATGTGGGAGGGATATCGAGAGAGTTGAAGATCCGGAGAGATCAGGAGAAGAGGGTCATCGCATGAGACCCGGACCTATAGTTACAGGCACCTTCTCGCATGCGTTTTTTTTCTTTTTCCTGATTTATCTTTTTTTTTTTTT
>JAPYZI010005958.1:0-11836 GCA_030523105.1 Ophioninae sp. A BG-2022a | reverse complement strand
GAAGGGAAAATCATACCGAATAGATTGAGCGCAAAGTGGAGCACCAAATCCCAAAGCGAAAAAAGTTATCGATGATTTAGTGAAAAAACGTATTTTGCCCAAAAATCGAAAAAAATTTTTGATTTTTAATATTTTTTTAAATCGTCTATTATGATGTAATTTGATCCCCTGAAAACGAATCTACCATTAATTTCCCCAAGAACCCAAAATTTCAATGAAAAAATCGTAAAAAACACCTTAAAACACGTTTTTCTTTGCTTCCTTCCATGCTTTCGACAAAATTTTTACGATATTCGTAATCAGCATCAAATTTCCGATCAAATAAACCCTTTATATGTACGTGACCATCGGTTGACACGCGTACGTATACGTGTGTGTTTTCGTCGGACGAAACTACGCGCGTCTTTTCTCCACGCAGCGCTCGTAACGAATCGACACGTAGATAAACAAACACGCGGGCACGGTCAGCGCTCGGCGATTGTCCGGGCACGATTCTTCGCCCGAAAAGTCGAGAGTTCGCTGCCGAATTGGCGCGCGGGGCGCGCCATCCGTCGCTACTCACTCGCAGCGCAAAATCCCAAAATTGTCATAACCGACGTAACGAAGTGCCGGGTCAAAAGTTTCCAACGTGTTCGTCATTCCCAATAACAAATTTATAATATTATTATTATTATTTAGCAATAATAATAATATAATAATTGTAATATAATATTACTGACAAATTTATATTATTATTATTACATAATAATATTAATATTATATATAATAATATATACTAATATTATTATATATAATATATTAGTATATAATAATATTAATGTATATATAATAATAATAATAATAATATAAATTTGTAATATATATATATATATTTAATATACACACACGCCCCACATCGAGATACATATGTTTGGGAGGGCAAACGATTTTCGACGAGATACTTGCGTCAGCAAGAAATTGACGCTCGATAAAGCTATTTCGGGTCGAGACCCATTGATATCGTTCATGCCCTCTATTCCTACGGATACGTGCGTTCACACGTGGACAAAGCTGTCTAGTGTTCTCGAACTCCGGGCGGATAAATATCGAGGGGAGGGGGAGGGAGGGGGAAGAAAAAGTCTGTTCGAACATAAACACACGTCTGCTAGAATACTTTTATATATATATATATATAAGTACTTTGGAACGGATCGTACACAAGTAGATGACAACCCAGTCGAACCTCTTTTTGATGGAATAAGGATTTTTTTGTTTCGATCGTTGAGGACGAGGAAATAAAAACAATGGAAAATGGGAAATTGAAAAAAATTGAAAAATAAATGTGTACTCACCAACACAATTTGGCAAACGATCGATGCTCTCGTTCCAACGTCCCTCGATGCACTGAAGGGTCCTCGTATTTTCACGGGTGTCCGGGAACAACCAGCCACCGTCCCTGCACTTGAACGTCCTCGAGTCTGGTCGGTCCTTCGACACGTAACTTCCGTTCGGCGCCGCCACTTCCGGACAGCCTATGGCTATGGAAAAACAACGAGTATTACGAAAATAAAATCATTCATGATCTTTATATGGAATTTATGTTTTCTTTTTTTATTTATTATTATTTAATCGAAGTTTGGTTTTTAATGGATTAGAAATTAATAATCATTTGCTCGTATTTTTGACGATGTTGAAACAAATTTGAGTCAAATAAAATACAAACAAATTGAAATTAAAATAGTACGAAAATCGTAATAAAATTATAATAAAAAATCTATTTTTAAAATCCATAGGGAATACAATGGAAATGGAATATAAAAATAATGGGCCCATTAAAAGGTGATCGATTTAAAATTAAATAGGTATTTAAGTTCGATAAAAAATATGAGGAAATTAATAAAAAATGGTTAGAAAAAATAATAAATAAAGAAAATTAAAATATCTATTGTATAAATAATTAATTAAATTGAAGAAAAAACATTTTTTGATGGGAAATGAAATTGAAGAAAAAACATTTTTTTTTCATGGAAAATTAAATACGATGTAAAATTTCATAAAAATTATTATTCGCTTCAAACAGAAATGTTTATAATATTAAAATTAATAAAGATTTGAAATAAAATAGAATAAAATGCTTATAAAAATAAAATAAAAAATAAAATAAAAATATATAAAATTGTTTATATCTTTTAATGCGATTTTATAAAATATAATTAAAAAAATTAAATAAATGGGAATACCCTTGTACTGCAGCAGAAATCCTCGAGCCGGATATAATCTCGATGCCGATATGAGATTGAGAGTGACGCGATTCGAGCTCGATACTATGCTTATTCCCACGCTCGTGCCACAGGACTCGAACAGAGTCCTTCCGTTCTCTCGTATCCTGACGATATCGACGCACCTGCCGTTTGGCTCGCGACCTGTCGACCAATTTTGCAAAATTCACTCACGTGCGAAACAATGGGACCATGGGAAGAGACAAAAAGAGAGAGAGAGAGATTTGCATCGCACGAGATAATTTCGCAGATAATGAAAATTAAAAAATGCTTATCGCTCGTGCAAGTGGCGAAAAAATAAATAACGATAGCGACGCAGAGGGAAATTTAATTCGTTCACCTCCTAAAAATGATTAATTTTTTTGTTTATTTATTCATTCATATTTTTTTATTTACTCGCTTCGTAAAAATCATTTTTTTTATTCATTCGCAACAATTTTTTTTTCTAATTTCCTTAACTTGTAAAAAATAATTTTTTCAAATTCATTTTTAAAAATGATATTTTTTATTCATTTGAAAACGAAAAAATTAATTACGATAGCGACGCAGTGGGAAAAATTTAATTCGTTCACCTCCTAAAAATGATTAATTTTTTTGTTTATTTATTCATTCATATTTTTTTATTTACTCGCTTCGTAAAAATCATTTTTTTTATTCTTTCGCAACAATTTTTTTTTCTAATTTCCTTAACTTGTAAAAAATAATTTTTTCAAATTCATTTTAAAAAATGATATTCTTTATTCATTTGAAAACATCATTTTTTTTAATTCATTAAAAAATATAATTCTTTAAAATAAATTTCCAAAAATAATTTTGTCCAAATTTCACTCACCTCGTATGCTAAAATCGTGAAAGACGAGGGCTACCCTCTGCCCCGGTATTGTCTCGAAAGTCCATCCGCAGGAGTATTCACCAGGATAATAGAGGGGGTAGCCGGGTGTTTTAATGTAACCACCTTCGCCGTTTTGTACCCTCACCTCGGCGTTGCAGTACCTCCAAACCGCGGCCTCTATCGTTCAAAAAAGACATAAACATTCAAAAGTTTATTCAAAAACAAATCTGTTCCAATTTGCGTCAAAAACAAAAACAATTGTCTCCCATTTTCGTCTTATTTTTTTAATCATAAATTTTATTTTTCAAATTAATATTCAAAATAGCATTTAAAATATACGACAAACATTTTTAGCTATAATTTTCAAAATTTGTGTAATATTATTATTAATATGTATTATTATTATTTTCTTTATAAATTATAGTAATAATTACAATTACAATAATAATAATAATAATAATATTTTATTATTACTATTATCAATGCCTTGTATTTTCTAAAATTTTTATCATTACCAATTAATTAATAATATATTTTATATATATTAACCGATAACATATCTTATTATTATTATTGCTATTATTATTGATTCCGTTTTATTATTTTCAAAATATAGTTTTGTAATCTTTTCTTAAAAAAAATATTTAAAAATAAAGAAATGTTTATTTACGAAAATACCATATATATATATATTTTTTTTTTTTGGTAATTTATTTATTTAAAAAAATAAAGGACACCTCGAATGGAGAGGAGGAAACTCGTCGTTTGTGGCGAAAGCACGCGAGTGAATCCGCAGTGTCTCGTCGTGCCTCCGTATTTGGAGGGTGGCCGGCGAGGGGGCAAGGGGGGGGGGTTGAGGCTCGAGTTTCGTCTATTACAGGGTTGAATAGTAAGAGTGACGCGGGAGGGAGGATTTCTCGTGGTGGTGGCACGAACTGTGTCCTTGCTCCAGTTTGGTGCCCCCGGCTGGTTCACCCTCTGGGGTTGAAGGGATGCTTTCGTACGCGGACTCGTGCCAACTTCGCACACACACGGGGCGTTTCGTGCCGAAACGAATAATTGAACGAGAAATAATAAATTTGAAAAAAAAATTGGGGAGAAATTTGTTTTTAATTATTTGCATGGGGGAAAATCGAAAATTGATAATAAATATTTGTTTGAATTCGAAATTATGATTTTAATTCAATTCTTTTTTATTTTATTTGTTTTTTAATTTTTTTTTTTTTTTTAATTGACGACTGCATTTTTTCGAATTTTTATACGAATGATGAAAGGGTTCTTTTTATATATTTTAAATTGACGATTTAAAAAAATACTCCGAAATGTAAATTTGTAGTTGATAATTTTTATTATTATTTTTTTTTATATTTAAATGGACGACTCTTTTTTTTGTTGGGTAGTTTTGGGTAAACAATTGACACATTTTTCAAATAAATTGGAAACTTACTATTTAGAGGAAAAATTATTACTAATGTTTATTAAAATCGGTGACTGAATTTTTTGTATAATTCGATAGTAATAAAAAATGGTAAAATTGGTGTTTAAAAAAATCAATAAAAAATCGAGGATTCAGTAAACAGTACTGTAAAAAATCATTATTGAAAATCGTTGGTTTTATTTATCAAAATTGAGAGTCCAACAATAATTTTTTTTTCAAAAATAAACTATATTTTTGCACGAATAAAAAAGCATTAAAAAATTATACGAATACAATAAATAATAAATAATGCAAATTAATAATAAACGAAATAAAGGAATTTCAAAAATGTATTTTTTTCCCAAAATTTATAATTTGGTTAATTGAAATTGGAGGTCGTGCTGGAATAAGGATTTTCCAAATTGCAATGGAATAGTCCATGCAAATGTGGTCGAGAGGTCAAAGACTAAAACGGGACTGAGAGGAGAGAGAAATAGACTCGGAGAGACGGAGAGAGAAAATGAGGGGAATAGTAGGGCATCGAAGGGGAAATCGGAGGATATTATTCAGCCTCGAGGTTCACACATAGAGGGAGATACAAATCAAAAAAGGGACCAGAAGGAAGCGACAGAGCGACGAATATCGATATAAAGGAAAAAGAGAGATCAGCCCCGATTATTATTCACCAAAGAATCGAATTCGTCCTTTATGCCACTCTCCGATCCCTTCGGGTCGTACTTCGTCACGTGTCAAAAAATCGAGGAATGAAAACCCCAATTATTTTTATTTTTATTTGAAAAATGATTATTCGTATTTATTAAAATAAAACTTCGATTTTTTGAAAAAATCTGACACAAGCGATAAACGCATTGTTAACAATATATTAATAAATTAATATTAGTAAAAAAATGGATTAATAAACAATTAAAAATAAACAATAATATTTTTATATATGATAGCATAGATCGAATTTTTTATAAATTTTTTTATAAATGATAATAAAGATATATGATTTTTATTAATAATAATAATTCATAAATAAATAAATAATAATAATAAATAAATAATAAATTACTGTATTAATAATAGTAATAAATTGATGCATTATTACTTAATTAATTAATAGAACTGCAGTTACCCTTTTAAGAAAAATACTTCCAAATGTTTTACAATGATTATTTCATTTTTGGACGGAAGTTCAAATGCGTTTGAAATTTGTTTGATTTTTTGAAATTTTTCGTATTTCACCCTCGGAGTTTTTTGTCATTTTTTACGTGGAATTCTTAGAGCCCTGAATTATTATTATTATTGTTACGATCTTGATAAATTATTCAGCGAGGTTCTCACGGTTGCGGAAGTGCACTTTTGGTTCCATAAAATTTGGAAAGGGGGGGTGAGGGGTCTTGGAGGGTTGCGTTCGAAAATGGATCCGTAGCAAATGGCTAATCCCACAGGAGAGGGAGTTCGAGGCGTATTAGGAAATAAAAAAAAAACGATTCGACTGGTGGCAAAAATTGGCAGCTGTTCACGCGATGCACCGCGATAATAATCTCCCTGGGTTTGTCATTTTGATTGATAAACGATCACGCGGGTTTCGCTTCCGACAATTTTCGGATAGGGGCAAAACTATTTTTTAAATATTAATTAACCGCGAATATATGAAAATCAAATATTAATAAAAACATCGTAAATTTAATTGTTTTCATCATCGAGCAATCATTTTTATTTATATTTTATCATTTTCAGTTAAAAAATGATTTTTATATTTTATGTTTGTTAATTATAAAATAATTTTCATATTTTATTTTTTTTTATTATAAAATACTTTTTGTATTTTATATTTTAAAAGTAAAAAATAAATTTTCGTTCTAATATCTAATCGAATAAAAAATCTATAAAAACGAAAAAAAAGAGTACATATATATTTACCGGGAATGCAGGCGTATTTGAGGCGGAGGGTGGCAGGATTCCAGGCAGCCGCGCCGGGATGATTTTCCGCGAGACTCACCCGACAATGATGATGACCCGAGCACCTATTTTCCAAATAAAAAAAAAAACAAATCAGCCCAACGTGAAATATCTAAAAAAAAATTTTTTAAAATCGAACGTTTCGATTAAAAAAATATTTAATAATAATCAAACGCTTTTTAAATCCAGAAAAATAATATTAATAATAATAATGATAATAGTTTGTATATTTTTACAATTTGCATAAATTATTATTGTATACATATGAATTATAAAATACAAATAAATAAATAAATAAATGAATAAGTGAACGAATAAATAAATAAATATATAAATAATGGAAAATATTAATAATAATAATAATAATAATAAAAATAAGGGCGATGAGCTTTTCGACGTCACTTTTTCTGTTCCCTTTTAGAGAAGCGCGGGGAGGGGGCGACTCCCAACGTCGGCGAGGGTGTAACGGCGAAAGGGAAAACGAAAAAAAAAAAAAAAAAAAAAAGAGGAATTTCGAATCAAACGCAATTACGAGATTCACGCGAGTGTTCGTCGAGCGCTTTGCCAAGGGGTTGCGACGAGGAGCGTGAGTTGGCGGGGGGCTGAGGAGGGGGTTGCTGCACGCTTAAGGGGTGAGGGTTCGCGATTCAATCGTCCCGAGGGGTTCCGATTTTGCAACCCCTTTGCTGCCACGTCGTCGTTCCTGCTTCTCGTACGACCAGCTTTTGATACTTTTTCATTTGAATTCTCGGTTGCATCGGGTTACCCCGCGAGGAACCCTTTGTCCATCAAATTTAAATTTAGTCGCAGTCACGGGCTTTTTATTGTTTTTTCTTTCGCGTTGATTTTTTGTTTGGGTTTGCGTTGTCGACTTTTGGGGTGAAATTTCAATTGAGTTTGGGTTATGGAAGAGGGGAGGGGCGCGTTTGGGTTTGATTTTGTTTGGGTTTGAATTTGTTTGGGTTCGATTTTGTTTGGGTTTGAATTTGTTTGGATTTGATTTTGAATTTATTGGGATTTGATTTTGTTTGGCTGCGATTTTGTTTGGGTTTGATTTTGTTTGGGTTTGATTTTGCTTGGGTTTGATTTTTGTTTGGGTTTGAATTTGTTTGGGTTTGAATTTGTTTGGATTTGATTTTGTTTGGGTTCGATTTTGTTTGGGTTCGATTTTGTTTGGGTGCGATTTTGTTTGAGTGCGATTTTGTTTGGGTTCGATTTTGTTTGGGTTCGATTTTGTTTGGGTGCGATTTTGTTTGAGTGCGATTTTGTTTGGGTTCGATTTTGTTTGGGTTTGAATTTGTTTGGGTTCGATTTTGTTTGGCTGCGATTTTGTTTGGGTTTGATTTTGCTTGGGTTTGATTTTTGTTGGTTTTGATTTTGTTTGGGTTTGATTTTGTTTGGATTTGATTTTGTTCGGGTTTAATTTTGTTTCGGTTTGGGTTTGGGTTCGAATTTGTTTGGTTCATTTGGGTTTGTTAATTGTAAAATTTTTTGTCAATTACAGTAGCCAAGTACTTCTTATTCCTATTATTCTTCTTCTTTTTATTTTATTGTCGCGGGAGTAATTCGAGTAGACAGGAAGCTCGAGTGCATTTCACGTTCTTTTTTTTTTGTGTATGAGTGTGTGTGTTTTTTTTCCGCGAGATACGCAACGATATCGCGTTACGGCAGTGTGCCGAGTCTGGGGTGACCGCACAGAGTATTAAAGAAAATTTGCATGATCAATTCGAGGTCTCGATCGTTACGAGAAAAAATAAATTAAAAATTCAAATTAAAAAAAAATTCAATTGAGAATACAATTTTAAAAAATAAAAATTCACTTAACAAAAATAAACATTCAATTGATATTCAATTATAATAAAATTCAACTTAAACAAAAAAAAAACATTTTATTGAAATTCAATTAAAATAAACTTCAACTTAAAAAAAATAAACATTCAATTGATATTCAATTATAATAAAATTCAACTTAAAAAAAATAAACATTCAATTGAAATTCCATTTAAAAAAAATAAAAAATCAATTAAAAATAAAAATAGAAACGAAACGTCTAACCCTAAAAATAAAAGGACTAAGATTAGTCCGTTCTCACGGTCGTTAAATTCTTTTTTTTTCTCTGTCGATTTTCTGCTTTTTTTAAATTTGTTTTTCATTTTCTTTTTTTTTTTTTTTTTTTGAATTCAGACTTGTGGAACGATGTATCAAAAAGCGGAAGTATCCGGCGAGATAAAGCTCTCGCGCGATCTTATAAACACGTGGTCGTTAACTGGTCCGGGCAAAAGCTCGCGTGGGAGGACATGCATTTTTTCCGAAAATAAAACTAGCCTGTATATTCTTATATCGAAGTCACGTACCTACGTTTGTTCGCGAGTATTTGTTTGCACGGAAAAGAAGTTCGGGGAATCCTGTGAATTACTGAGACCCACGTCACTGCAGAACCCAATAAATTTTCCAATTTCCATTTCTTATTTCTTTCTTTTTTTTTTTACTTTTGATTTTTATCGCGTTCCAACGATTCTTTTAGTAGAAATTTAAGTTTGCGGATAAGTGAATTGTTAATTATTATTCGGGATGTGAAAACACATTGGAATTGAACTTGGAAAAAAATATCGGAGAATTGATTTCGGATTAAAAAAAAATTATATTTGTGTGTTTTCAATTTAAGACGAAATTTACGTTCTCGAAAGTGAATTTGTGACGAAATTGTAAATTTGTTCACATTTGAATCGCCGAATTTTAAATGTGGCAAAATTGAAACGCGTGCAGAATTGAAATTGTCAAAATTGAAACTTGTCCAATAATTGAAATTCTCAAAATTGAAACTTGTCCAATAATTGAAATTCTCAAAATTGAAACTTGTCCAGTAATTGAAATTCTCAAAAATGAAACTCGTCCAATAATTGAAATTCTCAAAATTGACACTTGTCCAATAATTGAAATTCTCAAAATAGAAACTTGTCCAACAATTGAAATTCTCATAATTGAAACTTGTCCAACAATTGAAATTCTCAAAATAGAAACTTGTCCAATAATTGAAATTCTCAAAATTGAAACGTGTTCAATAATTGAAATTCTCAAAATTGAAATACTCATAAAATTGAATTCTATGCATAATTAAAATTGTGTCTGACTTGAAAATTTGGAAATCGAAGTTGAATTGAAAAAAACATCGATTTTGATAACTTTCGATAATTTTTCGAAAGCCACATCGAATATGAAATTCTTCAATTACAAATACAAGTCAGTTTTGTTTAAACTTGGCAAACCCAAACATTATTTCAGAAAAAGTCGAAAAAATGAAAAAATGGAAGGAAAAAATGTGCTGACCTTCGATTGAAGGAATTTCTGAGGTCAATCCTCGTGGCGTCTTCTTCGTCGTCTTCCTCGTCATCGAGATAATTGCCTCGCAGTATAATCTGCTTGCTCCCATCTCCGGACAAGTTTTTTTTTACTTTTTTTTTTAAAAAAAGTCCTCGCGCTTTTTCGAAATTTCCTCGAACCTTGGCAAGGTCGTAGCCGCAAGCTCGTGTGTCCTCCGAGTGATATTCGGCCTCGAGTACGAAAACGAATGCTCTGAGAGATCGACAGGTCAGTCGAAAAAGGGAATCCGAGCATGCCTCCTCCTGCACGATCTCCATAAATCCACCCGGAAGTTTCACGGTTTTTATGGTTTTCCCAAGGGAACTGGTGAGGCTCCATCTCATGGTGAAAATCAGGAGCCAACAGATTGGCCCCAGGCACGATCTCGAAGCCATAACTGGTCATCACAATCATCGACGAACCCGAACGAACCACTGATCTTTTTTCAAGGTCTCTAATTATTTATTCCACTTTTCATCCTGCAAAAATCCGTCAGAAATTTATCACTTAAAAAAAGGATAATTGATGATTATTATTTTTTTTTTTTATATCGTTATATTTAATATTTTATATTCTTGTGGAATATTGATCATGTATTTTTTTTCAAAAAGAAAAATCGGTCGTTTGTTTTTTTCAAAAAGAAAAATTGTTCATTTTTTTTTTTTTCAAAAAGAAAAATCGGTCATTTATTTTTTTCACAAACAAAAATCGTTCATTTATTTTTTCCACAAACTAAAATCGATCATTTATTTCAATTTTTTTTAACAAAAAGAATAATTGATTTTTTTTTTAATAAAAAAGGAAGCTGGTCTTATTTTCAAAAATATAATTTGACCATTCGTTTCGAAGGGAAATTTTGAGAGACAGGCACCTTTTGGCTGTTACACTGACCAGCCACTGATCGACATCTCGAGAATTTTTTTCGCTGCTCGTTTTATCCTGCGTCTGCGAGAGCCCTCGAAGTTTCGGTCTTCAAAATAAACTACTCGATTTCGAACGAGACGAGTACGGTCCAGAAATTTTTAAGGACTTTTTTTTGTATCTCAAGTGCGTATAGATATATGTCGATGGGCACGCGATTTCTTCAAAAGGTCTAAACACGAATATAAGTATTTATAATAATAATAATAATAATAATAATAATAATAATAGCTATTTTTCAAATTACAATAATTTAATATTTTTTATAATACACATAAATATGTATTGTGTATTAATGAGTACGAAATAATTAACAATAAGAAAATATATAAAAACTAATATTTGTAATATAATTATTGCAAATATATATTCAACAATAATATAATTATTCTTACGTTTTCTTATTATTAATAATGTTTAATTATTTTAATTTACGAATATATCCAATATTAAAATACAAATATATTAATATATATTTAATAATATAACAAATATAACAAATATTCTTTTAACTAATTACGATACTTCACTTTAATTTTTATTTTCATAGTTCATTTATTTTTGTTATATTTCTTTATTTTTATCATTATTTTAAATTTCATAAAAATTTTATTTTTTCTTCCGAGAATAAAAAATTGTTTAAAATTCTTTTTTCCTTCTTTTCATCACCGTGCACTTGGATACGTAAATAGATGAACGCGCTGAGATTCTTTTTGATCTCCGGAACTTCGAGAGGCACATTTTCTCGCGATTGTCGATTTATATAGTCTCTATCGAAAACAACCACTCGAGATCGATCCAGACCAGGTTCTGTGGGTATCGCGCTTTTTCTCTCTCTCTTTTTTTCCTCTCTCTCTCTCTCTATTTTTCTTTCTCAATTTCCGGAACGAACGGAGAATCGCGAGGATGGAAAAACGTCTGGATTATTAAATCCCTGATGCGTCTGATCGACGTCTGGCCAGACGAGAAAAAAAATGAGGAATATTTCGGAAAAAAAAAAAAAAAATCGACGTTTTTTTTTTTTTTTTTTTTTTTTTTTTTTTTTTTTTTTTTTTTTTTTTTTTTTTTTTTTTTTTTTTT
>JAPYZI010005956.1:0-12289 GCA_030523105.1 Ophioninae sp. A BG-2022a | reverse complement strand
TGAAAAAAAAAAACAGAAAATCGAACGAGACGGGACGCGCTCGGCGCGTTCCGCTGCGGGTTCGCCCACCGGGCCGGCCGCGGTACGAGTACGCCGGTACGGCGTCCGGATAACTACTGGCGCTGCCGTCCGATCGACGGGTGGCTGCGCTACTCCTTTCGCGGGACCCCCGTAGTCGAGAGACCGACACGCGCCGGGCGCGCCGCCTTTTCGACGCGACGCGACGACGCGCACCCGTCCCGATGGGATGCGACGAGTCTCGTCCAGAAACGAGACTCGTATCGTTGATAGAGAAAAAAAACCGAGACCCCGAGAGTCTTCCCTTTCCGAGCTTTTGGGGGTCGCGACGCGTCAGGAACCTTCAGGGACGCAAACTCTCCCAGGACCGTCCACCATTTTCAGCGACGTTTTTTTTCACTTCCCTCCGGCGGACGTACGGTGCGGCGCCCCTCGTTAAACGCGAAAAACCGCTCGGAATTTGTTCTTTGTCCGAGCATGCTCAGCCGTTTAATTAACTTTCGAAGAAATGATTTTCTTGCCCGTATCGAACGATGTAAAATGGACGATGAGCGTAAAAGCCGATCGAAACGACCGGGCCAATCATTCCCGCGCAAACTCAAAATTATTAACGAACGAGTCGGTCAAACATTTTTATTGACCCAAACGATTATTACCGAATAAACAAAGTCAATGCACGAATATTGTACGAGAGGTTAAACATTAGATTTATCGATGAGATTTTGTACGAGAGGTTAAACATAAAAATGTATCGCCGTTTTTCGGGCTAACGAACAATCTTTGAGAAAAAAATTGTACCTCTTGACAGTAACAAGGATAACGATACGCAAGGGACAGGGGGGAGGCTTGTTCAGTCGCGTAACATATGGTAGAATCTGCACCCTCGATAAGCTCGAGTTAAGCCTGCGTCATTGAGAAGATTGGCTGATTTCGATAAATAATAATAACAATAATGTTTGCAGCCCGCGAACCAGTTTAACGGACGTGGGATTTGTGTGTATCCCATTCATGCGAAACGGTACAAAATGAGAATGAAACCCGCCCGCGGCTATGCGCGTGTTGAACTCTGTGTATGTCCTGTCTACGTGGCCCATTGACGTGGCTCAAGGGCACTCGCGTCTACACAGAGAATATCGTATACGGATATACATCGCGCAGGAACGAAATTGGTCGCGTTACGGCGGAAATAACCTGCACCGATGATACCCCTTAATTGGACGAATTCGCGAGTGAAAAAAACTCAATATTTTTGGTTCGTTACGTTCGTTTGGTCCATTAGTTTTCGTATTTATCCCCCGCCATTGGTGAGTTTCCGCTAAAGTCAATTACGATTTCGAGATCAACAAAAAATTGTCCATAAGAACCGAAGAAAAATGAGCGCTTGTCGGTATGGATTTCTCACGTATGGATAAATTCGCCAAAAAAACGATGCCTTTAAAGATCGACCGAGAATCTACAAGATATATCATTTTTGCTTTCAATATTTCTTCCGACGCTTCATTCATGTACGATCCGTATAATCTCGACTGTAACCTCGAATTAACGTTGAGAAACATCGAAACTGTATAGTCCAGAATTTTTCGTGCTTAGCCGCGCGAACGTTACGAACTCCGTAATGTTCGTAATGGGTCACAACTTTCCTCTCGGACGGGCGGTCAGCTGCCTTAAAAGTCAAGAGAAGAAAAGATCGGTGAGTCAATAATGGCTGGAACAAATTTTGAATGGAACGTGTCGATTGATCGGGAGGCCGATGAAGCTGTACGAAAGATCGTAATAGTTCTAAAGACAAACACGACGCATGATCAAAATTATTATTACAATTAAATCAATTTTAATTAAGCTAAATTTGTCGCCATCTTGCGTCTTCCGCCGATTCGCATCAATCGAAACTGGAATGTCTGCAAAGCCGATAAACAACCATCCGTGTGACTTGTCGCTCAATTCCGGATATGCAACAATCACGAAGAATCGCGAGACGTGAGATACCGTCCGCTGTCGACGCCACCGCTCGACACCCTCGCGCTATCGTCTCGCCGCCCCACGGCCGCTTCCCGAAGTTCGATAACGACCGCCACGTTCAAACTCGAAAGAGGCGAATAATTTTATTGACTCGACGTGAATTTTCATCCACGATCATTATTTGCAAAAGTTACGGCTAGATGAGCAAACTCCAGTGGTAAAATGAACGTTCCTGAAAAAATTGGAATAAAGAATTTCACCGCCCAAGCGCCCTGATAGCAAGAGACCGACCAACCGCCGAAGCAGCTGATCATTTTTGCAACCATTTTTGTTCTCAAGTTGGCGTCCTTTCTCGCGAGGGAATAAAAATGGTGGCCAACTTAAGAGCAGTGGTGATGGCAACCCTCTCTACGCGTCAGTCTGCACGGTCGTCGTCATCGACCGGACGGCTCATAGGTGCGATATCGTTCGATGAGTCGATTTTACATTCACGCGCGCACACGCACCCACCCGCGCACGTAAGGTAGCCCAGACCTCTCGCTCTTTCGTTCCACGCGACAATTAGCGTCAATCGTACCACCTGCCGTTCTTACTCGAGTCCGATCTCATAGATATAGTGATATTTCAAAACGGTCGCAAAAGTCAAGCGGATCGCGCGGAAACAACGAATTAGTGGGATATCGCGCGCCTTCACCTCGCGCGGCCGTCCGAAGAACAAAAGGAGAAAGCCATTCCCCCGCCCTGCGAAGAAAAATAACCCGCACGCGCTCACGGATGCTATGTAGTCCACAATTCAATTGTAAATTTTAATTTGGTCGGCGGAAGAAGCGCGACAAGTATAGCCGGCCTACTCGTCCGAATATTATCATCCTGTTAACACACGTAAGATACATAGAACATTATTCTTCTTCGCTGTCTTTGTTGCTTTGAAAGAGGCTCCACTTCGAATACACAAATGATAGTTGTCCTTTTGAGTCTTTATTTACTCAAGCTGTTTTGCTTACGTGGCCGTGATTCGACGTTTATCGGACGCGATATCGATTCTCCTTACTTTCTATTGACCGTTTCGGAAATGCACAATTTCTCATAGTTGCCTCGATATTTTCCTCTCGCCTTCTCCCGTCGTTCACTCTCGTCTTCACCGATTTATATTCTCAACGAAAACTGCCAAGAAACTCCGAGTTCCATTTTATGTACGCCTCTCCTCAGGCATTTTTCACGATTCCGAAAGATTTCACCCGCCCGACCGCACGATCCCTCTCCACCAGCTTTTTCCGCCTCTAAAGTTTTATACGCTCCTCCTGGACACGAGCTCCCGGAATAATAAAGTCACCGGAGTTTCGCCGTTGGGTGTACGTATCCGTCGACGCTCCGTCGCTCAGACATCCTTCATAATAATTCATTTGTACGCACAGACGAGTCCCGCGAGATTCCCGTTCCGCGCAAGCTCGGAACCATTGTCCCTCTCCCGAGAAGTAGCCGCTCTCTAATTCCTCGCAAGGATAACCGAGCTGGCGCTCCTCGGAAGCCCTCCGAGCGCCATTAGCGCGCTCAGCTAAAGAAGAATCATCGGCCGATCGAAAGAACGGCGTGATTGTCGCGTCGACGATGGCGCGAAGAAAAGTAACGAGAAAAACGAGCCCTGGCACGAGCGTCAGTGCGACGGAAAATTCAGAGGGCAGCTACGCTCGTCTCGGCGGCGGCGGCGCGTCGTCGAGCGCTACCGCTCTGCCGCCCGCTCTCGGACGCATGACGCGCGAACAACTTAGACGCTTACTAAGGGAGCGGGGACTGTCTATTTGGGGAAACAAAGCTAATATGGTACCTGTGCTCGCACTAATTATCGCTATTAGATCAAGCTCTCCTTCGTTCCACCCGAGCGCGAAGTATCGCACCGATTTATCCCTTCGGAAGGACGAGCGACGCACTTTCGAGCAATCGTGCGATACGTCGTGCGTTCTGTTGAAAGGCTCTTTGAATTTTTGTAATCGTCGTGTCGCATCGACGCGTAGTTCTTAAATGCTTTGCGTAAGCTTGGGGCTGATTCGTCGGAACGAAAAGATCCGGTTTTTACGTAATCGTCGCAGATATGGCTTAGCGTTCCGCCGGTTACGAAATATTTACAAGCAATCGAGTTTTAATTATTGCACTTTGTATCGACTCCTTTCGATTCATCAAAGGAAATGTAGAGAATTGGATAAAGGTCAGTGACATCTGTAATGAAGAATGTAGGAATTTAGCATTCGTAACGTCCAAACGCAAATAAAAGATAAAATTATAATTTTCGCCTAAAGCTACCCGACGAACTTTGTAGAAAATCAAAGTTAAAACCCAGGGTTTTGAAACTATATATAAAATCTTTATTCGAAATTCCAAGCTTACGCAGACCCCTCAATAGTTTTTAGAGATACTAGAGATACTTGGGCAGCACCGCTTATCGTCCAGTGACCGAGGGCAATTCTAATCACTGTTCCATTCATAATGAATCTCGTTGTGTCATGATTTCTGATTTCCCATTGTCCAAATGCAAACGCTTATTTCGTACTTGCAATAATTAACCCAATTTAACTTACTTTCCGAATAATTTCCTTTAAATTTTTTTACTAATTTTTAATTAATTTTAAAATAATCAACGACAAGACCGCATCAATAATGAAACACGAGTGCATGGGTTTGCGTGCCCTTATTGTTACCAACATCATGCTCGTTAAAATAATTTTTAACTACTTTCAGAATGCTTGTGTCATCATTTTTATGTAATATCAAAATTATGTCATACTTGTCGTTTAATGTCAAAATTACGTAATCATTGTCATAGCAATGAAAACGATAAATGACGAGACTGCTTTCGAAGGAAAGCACGCATGCATCCTTCTCATCTTACGCTTTACAAACTCTACGTTCGCACGTACAGACAAATATTAGCATTCTGAATTTCTCGTACGCTTTCCCGGTGAAAGCGATTGACGCGCAAACGTCGCGAGTGCAATAAAAGGGGAGGGGGAACCCGATGATCCACCGATCCAATCGAATACACTCTTCTCGAATGCATCGTCTCGAAATTTCCAATGCTCGATTAATTCTATTATTTTACTGATTTCTCAGGTGATCCGGGTGACGGTAGTTACAAATATTTCTATCGCGTCGCAAATTTACCGATCTGCGGTGAAAATCGTGACAGATGATACAATTTAAAGAAAAAAAATCTGTTTTAACGCATGCCACGTATGACGGGAGCCACGTTTGACCCTTGATTCTGAGTGACCCCTCTCTCCCTCTCTCTCCCTCTCTCGTCCACTCTCTGGTACATAGACTGCGCGCTGATAAGGCGTAATTCGTACATATGCATTAACGCGCGAGCCAGCGGTTGCTCGGTTCTGTCGTTGGAACGTCAGTGCAGGATGTACGAGCAGTGAACACGTGTCCCGCTTCAAAATAAAACAAGCTAAATTTCGTCCAAATTGATTCCATGGAAAGTGCTCGGGGCCAATTTTGAAATAATAAGAAATGCTGGAAAATCGTGAATTAAAGCCGCACAGAGATTATCTAGTCATTGACATAAACCTCGAACAACTCCTCCAAGTAAAAAATACGTTTATGCGCGGATCAGGGGGGTACGGCAGGGGCAACGTGGCTTCGTACAACGTGGCTCGTTCTATTTGAGGATTTGAGCTCGGATCGGGAGTATCAATCCGCGAACGATTCTCTCTTTTGCTTTTGCACCGCTGGCATCGAGCTCGAGAGTCCAGTCGCTTTCATGAGTCATTCCCGAGTAGAGCGCAGTCAATATTTTCTCTTTCGGAATATTACGGTTTTTCAAACGCATCCGAGATTAGCGTTTCTTTGCTACTTTGAAAAAAAAAAAATACAGTTTCGTTAGTTTTCCTAAATATATATTATTATTATTATTATTATTATACGTCTACAATATCAACTAATCATTTTGCGCAATTTATCAACGCGTATTTTTGCACGCTTCGAATATTTTTTAAATTCGTAATTGCATCAGCCAATTTGACTACCGTTAATATTTTTTGACAATGTTGTATTTATTTGTTAGTTCGCATAAAACGAATTTTCAAAAATGTTCCTATTATCTCTGTTTGCTTTGGAAAAAAAATTAGTAGCTACCGCAGATATATTCCTTTCGGTGAAAACGAATCAATCGTAACGTATAAATTAGGAATGACGATACGATAAATGTCTTATAAATTAAAGAAAGACCGTAATTCGTGCCAATGAAATTCACGAAGAAGCAACAAACTTACGGTTATTTATCAACTCGACGTCACAATTCTCATCCTCGCTCCAGTAATTCGCCAAAGTCTCAGTGTTTAGAAATTCAATTTTATATCGGAAAGGACGAAAAATAAAATCCGAATTCAACGAGGGTAAAAAAGGGACTAAATATTTGTACCGTGATTCACAGATAAATCGTTTGGGAGGCGGGATGATGGAGAGCACAGGCGGGAGTACGGTACGTCGGGCGAAAGAGTCGAGCACGTCGAACGGGGCGCAACGAAGTGTCCCCGAGAAGCCGAGCAGCCCGGAGGAGAAGGCGAGGAGTCAGAGCGCGCACGAGGAAATTACCGACGCCGACTGCTTGTCCCTCTGGACGCATCCGGTCACCACGTTACGCTACTTCGCCCTGGAATTGCTCATCGATATTTCGAATTTAACGAAAAAAACACTGCGATACAGAAAGACGGTGTGGTTGTCAGTATTAGTTATCGGATTGTTCCTTTTGTTGAGTCGCGTCGCCGGACCTCAACAAAATGTGAGTTTTCCCCGTTGCATTTACCTACTCGACGCACTCGTGGAATCTCATCCGTGAAACGAAATCCCCAAACATCTACACAAATGTTGGTTTTTTAAAATTCTTTTTATTGGTCCACTTCGATGTAACTTTATCCGCTGAGCACGAATCCACCATTCATTGAGTTTTTACCGAAAGTACAAAATCAGACCGTGAAAATGCAAAAAACGTTTCTGCAATACGTTTTTTTTTTTGACGTGATTTTTCCCTAGAAATGAAGAGTTCAAAGCCAATAAAATTATGAATTTGCCTTCAAGGTGTAAAAATACATGGACGTGGACCTGCGATGCTCCAATAAATGTTTTGCTTGGTTGGGCACCTACTGCCGCATCGGCTGCCTCGAAAAATGAATAATAATTGAGGGCTTGGTCCGGGAAGCTTGTCGCTTGTACACGCTTGTTTCGACGAACCAAGCATTTCAGCCCCGACCCCCGATTTCACGGATGACGTTTCGTCGTGGGACACCCTGTGTATGAAAATCCGTAACAAACGTCGAATGGGAAAAGGGTAATACTCCAAGCAATAAATCTTGCGTGTTTGCAGGTATTTAAATATTTGGAAGCTAAGTTAATGTGGTGGGCTTACTGGGTAGGCCTGGGCGTGCTATCGAGCGTTGGGCTGGGCACCGGACTCCACACGTTCGTGCTTTATCTCGGGCCTCACATAGCCGCGGTGACGATGGCCGCTTACGAGTGCGGAGGCTTGAATTTTCCCGAGCCACCGTATCCCGATCACATAGTCTGTCCGACGACTATAGATCCCGCATGGACAGCGGGAATTTTCAATATCATGCGAAAAGTTAGGATCGAGGCGATGCTCTGGGGGGTTGGAACCGCCCTGGGTGAACTCCCGCCGTACTTCATGGCGAGGGCGGCCAGAACGAGCAGACGCGGCGACAAGAGTCAGGATTACGATCAGGAGGATTTGAAGGAATTGGAAGCTCTCGAAGCACTCGAGAGCGGGGAGAACGTCCCTCTCGTCATGAGAGTCAAGCTCGCCATGAAACATTTCGTTCAACGGGCAGGCTTCTTCGGGATTCTCGCTTGCGCCTCGGTACGCACCGGCGCGCGTTGTTACTTTATTATTATAATAATAATGATTGTTGTCTCGTTATTCGTTCATAAGCGACGTTTTTTCGTTCGCGGCATTGGAATAATCGACGCCGCAATCATTCGCTCGCAGATACCCAATCCTCTCTTCGATCTCGCGGGCCTCACTTGCGGACATTATCTCATTCCATTTTGGACATTTTTCGGGGCAACCGTTATCGGGAAAGCGGTCGTGAAGATGCACATACAACAATTGGCCGTTATCGTAGCCTTCAACGAGGAACTTTTGGACAAAGCGATCGGCCTGTTGGCGCTCCTACCCTATGTAGGCGGCAAACTCCAAGAGCCGCTCAAGAAGTACCTAATCGAGCAGAAGAACAAGCTTCACGATAAAACGTCCGCGGTGAGAAAATGTTCTTCGACGAGCGATGGATCACCGACGTCGTCCTCCTCGGGGCACGCGTTGTAACTCACGAACGATTATTTTATTCGCAGGAAGGTGCAACGATGATCTCGTGGCTGTTCGACAAATTCGTCATGCTCATGGTCGTTTATTTCCTCAAAACGATAGTCGAAGCGCTCGCGCGAAATCATCACCGCAGGCGCGCAAAAACATCCTCCGATTGAAATTCGAACGAACTCGATCACCGTTCTCGAGTTCGAGTCACGCGAGTCCTCCTCGGGAGAATCTCGGACGCGAAGCAACGGGTAAAAGACAGGGGCAGCCGAAATATAGATAACCAGAAGTGAGAATCGAAGAAAATAATAGCAATTGTGAAAGAACGGAGTGTTCGCGTATCGCGGGGCGCGAACAAATTCCGAGACATTCCTACGGGACTGGAATTCTTACGAAGACTATGAAAAATAGAAACGGGAATCGAACTTCAATCAATGTAAATATGTATAATGCACCTTAGCGAACAACACGTACGGGCATACGCGAAAACACACACACACATACACATCGAATACACGCGAGACGCGAAAGGAGACGCCTCATAAACGGCGACGGTCTCTTTTCGAAAAAAAAAAAAAAAAACAAAAAAAAAAAAAAAAAAAAAAAAAAAAAAAAAAAAAAAAAAAAAAAAAAAAAAAAAAAAAAAAAAAAAAAAAAAAAACGTACGCGCAACGGAGAAAATCATGTAATTGTCTCGCGTCGAAATCAGCGTCTCAACGAAACAAATTGGTCTCCCAAGAGTGGAAGGACTTCTATCCTTGTTGCGGTGTACACGAGGCCAAAATAGGACAATACTTTTCGACCGGGCGGAACGATCCGGAATCGGAGGCGAACCCACAGGATCGAAGAAGAAACTTCAACATCGCTTGACAACCGTGTGATCGCGATGTTGAAAGAACGGCGAATCCTCGACGACGGTGCGATAAGCAGAATTACACGGAAGATCAAACGCCAAGGACACTTTTTAGCGTTTAGCGTAGAAGTTCGAGTGCATCCGTTGCGCGGGAAATAACGAGTGAAGATGGGATTCGAAAACAATTTGAGCGTACCGCCGGTTGCACGTTTCGCAAAAAGTATTTTGCTCTTTTGGCCATTTGTGGAGACACGAATAGACGCGCGTGTACGCATACGCGTTTGTACTTTCGCGTATTGTATTAATATTTTGATACGTGCGTATAGCTAGGCGACCGGCGAAGGTGTACACTAAACGAAGAAGGCGTGACGATTATTTATGCCCGTTTCCATTGAATATCACGTTTTAAAAAAAGAAGGAAATAGACGAACGCATTGCCAGGACGGTGACTCGCTCGGGCGAATACTTCTGTCGCGAGATTCTCCACGAATAACACGTGTCGATTTTTCACCATAATAAACAAAATTTGTACGAAACTAGAATTATCGATGGACGCGAAGCGAATAAGTCTTAAAGGTTTTTTATCTCTGCCTTCGGGATATTTTTTTTTTTTTTTGGCAATTTTTTAGTATTCCGGCACGCGTGAACAATGGCCAAAAGGACCATGCATGAGCCGTCGTACCATCATTGAGGCATGACATTATCTCGGAAATTTTTTACGATCTCGATAAGACAGCGTAAGATCGCAATGGGCCGTTGTGACCCTCGACGAAATATATGTGATATCCGTACGTGAATATGTCGAGCGTACGTCCTATGAACAACCCGTTTGAGTTGATAATTTTCTTGTTATTTTTTAGACCTTTGTCCCTCCAAGGGACTATTCCTGTGTAAAAGACCGAAAATCCATTTTCCTTCTACCCGCTGAGGCCGTTCTTCTTGCTGATTAGACAAAATATTAATTAGTATTATGTACATTGAGAAAATAAAACGATTGACGAAGCTTTCGTAATCATTGGGTTGCCACGCGAGAACAACATTTTCGAACGTCAAGAGAGATACGCTCGTCTTCAATTTTTTATTTACAACTTGCACAAAGGGTAGCGCGCTACGTACGGATTCTACTCCCATTTGGGTATTTCCGGTGTCGGGCTCGCCACATACTTAACGCGACCCCGACGAATCGTTGAAACGCGCGCGCGGCGCACGTGTGACTAATTTTTAAGGGACACGCGGACTCTTCGATCAACCTTTAACGGTACAAATGATCCGCGTGAATATTCGTCGCTATCTCGGACTCCCACTTGTCGCCATTGTTAAGAAGCTTCTCCTTGTTGTACAGCATTTCCTCGTGCGTTTCCGTGGAGAACTCGAAATTCGGACCCTGAAGACAAACAAACAAACATTCGAGACTTTTCTCCGGAGTTTCTTGATCCCGAAAGAGATAGAACAGCGACGATACCTCAACGATCGCGTCCACTGGACAAGCCTCCTGGCAGAATCCACAGTAGATGCACTTGGACATGTCGATGTCGTATCGGGTAGTCCTTCTAGAACCGTCCGCCCTCTCTTCCGCCTCTATGGTAATGGCCTGTGCTGGACAAACGGCCTCGCAGAGTTTGCAAGCTATGCATCTCTCCTCGCCGGAAGGATATCTGTTGACGTTGGCGCGACGTAATATCACAAGACGGAACATCGTTCTTTGGGTTTGTTTGTTTTTGGACTTCCCGGGGATATTGTATCGTCGTGATATTTTGTCGCGCGACGAGGCGACACGGAACCCTGTTGCCGCATCGTCCGTCAAACTCCCGAATCGTCGTCCGCGAGACGACAGTATCGAGCGGGCGATTTCATTACCTTCTCAAAGCGTGTTCTCCCCTGAAGCGAGGACTCAGCGGCCCTTTCTCGAAAGGATAATTGATGGTCGCGGGCTCTCTGAACAGATGCGACATGGTGATGGCCATTCCGCGCATCAATTCCGTCAGCAGCAGCAGCGCCGCTGTACGATCCCTTATGTCGATCCAGGAATCGCTCACCTCTGGGGTGATGACGTAATACTTGGCGCGCGTCGGCTGGTAGGTTACCGGAAAGTACGACGATCGGAGCAGCCGGGTGCCTGGAACATTCGTCGTACAATTTCGCTAAATTATTTCATTTCACCGGTTGGTTCTCCGTTTCCTTCATTTTGTTCCATTCCGTCGCAATAGAACTTGTTATGAAACTTTCGCTGGACGTTGAGGTTAGAATCCCCCCCCAAGTATTCGATTGCGGACAATCGCGACTACAAGGATCCCTTGAAATTGATAGATTTCGTCCGTCAATTTGTTCATTTCATTATCGTTTACTACCTTCGAAATTCGAGTTCTTAAAGTATTAAAAATGGTTATTCACCGTATCTTCCAACAGCTCGTACTGCTGCCATTTTGCCGAATAAAAAAAAACAGTGTCGTACAGTGGCGCCACGATACAATGACACTTCTGTCAGTTTAGCCAACGAAGTCGGACGTACATAGAAGGACAGTTCTGATGGGCGGCTCGAAGGACAAATATTGCGCGACCCTAACTGCCGCATGGCGGCGTCACGAGCGACCAGCCGTTATGGAGGACCGCCGCAAAGTTAGCGCCCCTGGCACTTCGAGTAATCGGCTTTTTTTTACGAATCGTTGATACAAGATATACGGGGTGGCCCACGACGGAACGTTATTCGTGAAATTGAGGCTGATGGTGAAATTCTGAGTCGATTGATACAAGCATGTATGGTTCCCGGATCAACCCCTGAATTATTATAGTCATTTCGTCGAAAACACCGTCGAAAGCACCATTTTAGAAGTTTTTAATTATTTTTTCATGGAAATTTTGGGTTTTGGGGGAATCGAATCGTAGATTCGTGTTCAGGGGATAAAATTACATGGAAATGGACCAATAAAAAAAATATAAAAAATCCAAAAATTTTCTGGATTTTTGGGGCATCAAAGTTTTGTCACTAAATCATGGATAACTTACTTTCCTTTGCGATTTGGCACTCCACTTTGCGCTCGATCTCTTCGTTATGATTTTCTCTTCAAAATCCTTCTTGGATTATCAAGTTCCGATGATTTTTCGATTTTTTGCAGAATTTCAAAGTCGGACCATCGATT
>JAPYZI010005950.1:0-10007 GCA_030523105.1 Ophioninae sp. A BG-2022a | reverse complement strand
TGTACAACTTCCTTTATTATCTTATATTTCGTTATCCTAGATATAATAAAGTCAATCTTTAAGTGTCTCGTGATTATTCACCATACCTCAAGTACAACATATATATATCTTCTTAAAAACAGTCGCACAAGCTGCCATTTGATATATATATATATATATATATATATATATATATATATATATATATGTATATATATATATTACAATATTGATAATTATTGTTCATAGTATAACAATTCTTACTGAATTTTTTGAAAATTTTTACTGAATCACAAAGTACGAAAACTCTGATCAAATAAAATTTTATCTGAAAAGTGTCCCACATACATCCACATCGAGAAATGTTTAGAATATGTCTCGTTGATGGTGGACACTTTACAAGTTACTAAATCCGATATATATTGTGATGTGACATATGTGAGTCCGTCCGGTCACTGGGAATAAGTGTCGATCAGGGGGTCGGATTTACGACCCATGGGCGCGTGAGGTTGACTCGCGAGCAGCTCGCGAGCTAAGTGAGTTGCCGAATCCGGGAGGGGTAGAGTAAGCGACGCTTTACCTCATTACCTATCTGCTTACTAGCAGGCTACCTAATGGCTACCTCAGACTTACGTACCTGCGTACTTACCTGGATACCTACCACCTGCCCGTTTACTTACCTTCCTACCTAACTACCTACCGGCGGCTTAGCCTGATTACCTAACTACCTGTCTACGAGCTCACCTCATCACTTCGCTAACTACTCATCTACGAAACCTGCGGGCGCGCTCGTGTCCCGGAAGAGAAATAAGGACCTCACACGGAAAGAAAGACCAACGTAACATTCCTAGTATTAAGGAACGTTTAACCCGATGGAACGAGGGCGAGCGGTCAGCCCACGAAATAATGTGAACGCCGGCTTTCTCCGCCAGCGGGGAGGTATAACAAATTTTCGAAGTTTTGTAGTGTACTCGTTCCCTTTTCTTATATGGCGCGACGCGTACCCCGCACGGGGTTGATCCATGAGGATACGAGCCCTCTAGTCATTCCCGCAAACGAGCGTCGTTCACCTGTGCTCGTGGAATTGAATGCCGGAGGAAACGCCGGAATAAAGCCGACAAAATGTGCCGCCCGTCCCTCTCGACTACGCAACCCGGTATTGCACCATCCCTACTGCGTTTCCCGGGCGTCATGGACCGTGTGGATCGGCGCCTCATTTTGGACGGATTTCGACGAGTGGCCGGGGTCGCGGGGTGAGAAAATTAGCGACAATTACGAGTGAGTTCACCGTCGTTACCCGAGCGTCTCCCTCGCCAGGAATCGGCGAGGAAGACGCTCGGGAGGCAGTCCCCCCTTTGTTGCGGACAATAGACGGCCCATGCGGGATAGCGCGGTTACGCGGGACAGAAGAAAAAGCCGAAATATAGAATCACGCGCGAAAGGGAGACAGAGATACCCAGACAGGAAACAGGAGATCCCACGTGGTCACCAAGCCACGTGGGGAGTGATGAATCATCCGCGAAGTGCGGAATGGCCGCGCGGATGTGGGGGGGGGAGCACTGGCGCCCCCCCCTCCTCCCCCGAGTTACTATTCGCCCTTTCCCGTGCCGAGGCCCGTACGGCCAGAAAATTTAACCGCGTAGTATAATTCTTTCTTATGCAATAAAAATTTGGTCTCTTATTCGGTATCCGATTCGTGATCTTCGTGTAATGTGATAAGCGTTCCGCTCAGTTCCACGTGCGTGCCTCGCGCGCGGGGTCGTAAGCGCCTGGTCTTTGATTACGTTCGGCGAGCTCGAGGACACGGGCCTCGAGGCCTAAGCTGTGTCTGTCTCTCTCGTATCGAGGCGAGATTTCCGAGAAATCGGAGTTCGCATACCAGTACAGTAGTGTTTCAGCGAATATTGTCAAATTCTTCATGTAGCGCTATCGGGTACGGTACCCGGTCAGGTTAGAGGCGCGTCGTGTATGTCTGACCTCGCTACGTCCATGCGATTATCTACACACTGTACACGATTCCTGCACACCGAACACCATTACCTACACACTCGTGCTATAGCTACGACTACCTCCACGAATTACACTCTTACCTACCTCATGATACGACTACACGATTATCTACACATTGTACACGATTACCGGCACACCGAACATTATTACCTACACGCTCGTGTTATTGACACGACTACCTCCACGAATTACACTCTTACCTACCTCAATACACAATGACCCGCTTGACCACACGCTACACCCGATGGCTGGCACCCCGAACACGACGACCTTTATGCAACCTAGGATTACTTATACCCGGCCGCGCCGAAACCTCCTCTACCCTAACACTCCAGAGAGCTAGTGGTCGCTAGCCGGCCCGCCTCGGCTGCACGGCGGGTCGCCGCCGCGGGGACCGGGAGGAACATCAGCGGTCGCAGACCTGGACTGGAACAAAAGCCGGTCCGTGATCGGCGGTACTCAGGTACCTGGCGCCCAAGCCCAGTGCGGGATCGCTCCCCAGTGGCGATGACCCCGCGGGCGGCGAGAAGTGGGCGAGTTTGGAAAAACTCGTTACCATATATACTAACTTATACATACGGTGAAAGTCCCAGACTGCTGTACTAGTAATGGCGATATTTGGTGAATGTATCGATATTTAGTATCGATACGTATTGGTGGTCAGAGTATCGATACAGCTGCAATGTTCGGAATGCGATATCAATATCACCGATATCGTTACTGAAATAAAAAATGCAAAATTTTATGTTTTATATTTAAGGATAAAGGAGCACAGATATCGTACATTATGAGAAGGAATACATATACTCGAAAGTAATACAACGGATAGGTTAATAATTTCAGTCCAAATGCCAGTTTTCGATGGGCAATGATCCCGGAAATAATAGTTGCTATAAATGCTCGCCACTCAGGCGATTTCTAGCTTCGCTTAGAATTCTGCCCGCTTTTGAAAACAGCAGTCAGACGGAACAGAGGTTGCAATGATCGCACAATATTTTTTGGCTAGTTTGCTCAAAGGCGAATCATTAGCTAAACACCAAAATTTAATCGCTGAATCCTCCATTTTTGTTGGCGGCTGACTCAAATAGTACCTCAAATCCTCTGGCATTTCGTTCGAATTATGATGAACGACTTCTTTTGATTGTCTCAAATTTACGCGATTCTCATGTTACGACTAAAAATCATTTGTTTGCACCGGAACACTTTCAGAATTTTGCGTTTCATTCGTGAAGTTGTTCAAAACGGTGCTATTCAGAACGCGTGTTATTTTATTTACAGCATGAACGCAGGCTACTTTGTCGCAAAAATGAATTCGTTTAAATCTCGGATACAAAATTGTCGCCACTGCTAGAACAGATACTTCTGCTAGAACAGATACTTCTAGCAGTGGTGACAATGTTCAATACAATCGAATCTTTGCTGAAACTGTTCTAACAATATCTGTTTCATGCGTTCTCCGGTTTTAGTTCCAGGTTTTGATGATCGCAAAGTCGTTCGTAAAGTGTTTACAATCGGTATGATTTTGCTACCAGAGAGATACGATTCTCCAGATATTATTTTTGTTGCGTCTTCAAACGGTTTTAACAGTGTCACAAACTCTTTGACGGTTTGTAGTTCCGATGCAGTCAACATTGGTGGAGCCGTAGTGCATTGTAAAAGTATTGAACTTATTCGATCCGATAGTTGTATAAACCTCGCAAGCATCTCATGCGTAAAGTTCTAACGTGTATCTACCGATTGGATGAGTTTGAGATCCGGAGCACCTCACAATGTATGCGGCAGCTACAGACTTCTCAAAATAAGTAACAATCGTTTTAACTTTTTAGCATATTGAGCTTACGTTATCGTCGGATTCTATAATCTTTGAAGGGACCAAATTCAAGGTATGAGCGAAGCATGACAAATGTTTGTCGGCACCGAATGCATCTCTGACGGGTTTTTTTTATATTGGCCCTATTGTCAGAAACGACCACTATTATACTCTCGTTTTTTATTTCCCAATATTCTACTATTTTCAGAAGCCACTTTGCGAGATATTCAGAAGTGTGTTACTCATCCAACTCAGATACACTGATCGTGACCGATTTGTGTTCCTCATTTAATACAAAATGACCAGGTATGCCCAAGAAACTTTTTGTGTTTAAGGAATCAGTCCAACGTACCGTCGGATTCAGCGGATCAAAATACATAAAAACAGTTTAGCTTCATCCATCGACCTCAAAACTTTACGAACGTATTCACATCGAAAAACTTTAAATGCGTTTTTCTCGAAACTATGTTTTTCAAGTCGGTGACCACTATAATTCAGAAACCATCACACTCCTTAATTTTCCTCAATATCCAAAATTTTCTAAAACGAAACCCAACGTTTTTCTACATTATGCAGAAAGGCAGAACAATGAGCTACGGATTTGGAAAATTATGAGGACAAAAAAAGATTATTAAAAAATATATACGAAAAATAATTATCTAATCACTAATGATTTTTCCAACTAATTTAAGGTAGGATTCTACTTTGAAACTTTGAAAAAAAAAGTTTTTTTTTTTACATTTTTCGAAAATAAATATGTTCAAGAATGTTCGGTCAAAATTTTGTAAAGTTCCAAGCAGTCTAACTATCCTTTTCGCCTTTCGAACGCACCTACCTGAGCGCGCTATTGTGACCCGCCCGGCACACGTACTGTTTAGACGGCTGGTGCAAGTATAAGAAGGCCGAAGCAAACAACGCTTTAAAAAATGATAAACATCGTCCTGCTCTTGGTAGTGACGTACAAGAGGTGCTGAAGCCGATCTACGAAGATCTAACAAAAACGGAATTACTGGAGAGATGTTTGGATGGAAACACTCAAAATAACAACGAATGTTTCAACTCTACAGTTTGGGCTATGGCACCGAAATATGGCTTTAATGGCAACAAAATCGTCAAAATTGCGTGCCTCACTGCTGCCTGCGTTTTTAATGAAGGATTCAGCCCAGTTTTAAAAATGATGGAAGTCATGGGCATTACAATCGGCCCAACCGTCATATGGTTCGCCACTATGCGCGACCAACATCACATCGTTCGAGCGAACCGTCACTCGACTGAGGCTTCTAAGGAGGGCAGAATTAAAAAAAAAAAAAGGCTAAATTGGATTAAAACACCCACCTGGAACACGTCGAAGGCATACTATATGGCCCAGGCATCGCTGATTGAGGGTAAGATAGTTTTTTCTACGATTTATCACTCATCATAACTTTAAACGCGTTTTTCTCGAAATGACATTTTCAAGTACCGCGGTCGTGATAACTCACAAAAAACTGAACCGATCCTTATGAAATTTGGAATACATATTCTATATGTGTGTACTAACCGACCTAACTACAACCAACTTAAAATTTTGATTAGAACTATTTTTTATTGCAAAAAAAGACAAAAAAACGCATTTTTTTCGTATTTTAGCCAGGAATTTGTTACTTTTGCATGTATATAAAATATTCTAGTTAGGTCGGTTCCTGAAGACATACTGAAAATGAAACTATTTGATTTGTTTGCTTCAGACCATACGTCGGGAAGATTTCACGACCACGGCAACGGTACCTGCTTTTCAAAGCGTTGGCTTTAAACATATTTTACGTGTACAAAAAATAAATAAAGTACATAAAATACTAAAAAAAAATTTGTTTGTACTTAAAGAGTGTATTTATTGAACAGTTTAAACCCCATATCGATATCTTTAATAGTATTCTCAGAAAAAATTCACGAAAATAGCGTTTTTTTTATGGTTTCAAAGTAGAATCCTTAATGTCACATCTCTGGTTGAGGAATCAATCATTATATACCTTAGAACGATTTTTGATTGAAGAATGCCACATCTAGTCTGAGCTATTTGTTTAATGTTGCATTTGATGCAACTGATGATGTGGATGGCATAGAAGTAGCCGATGTAGTTAATAATGCTGGGGATAAACATGGCTCGACAAAGTCTTCCATATGGTCTTCATCGCCAAGAGAAAACGATTGTTGAAATGATGATCAGGTGTTAGTGCAGTGTGATTGACATTCTGAAAAAGAATTAACTATATCTAACCGTTTGCTTCATCTTTAAACTCGGTGTAGAATTGTTCTCGGTGGAACACGCTACCATTTCCACGTTACGGTGTGAGCGAGTGAGGTGAAATTTTAAATTTGTTGTATTACCACTTCCCTTTACTTCTTGTTAACATAACTTACATTTGCTTCCCGAGCTCGTTTTTACGAGCACTTTTTTTACTTGATGGCACTATAAAACAATGTTAAGGGACAATCGACTAGTTAAATGAATTTGTGAGATGTTTCAAAAATACAGAAAAACTCTAAGGAGGATGATTATAGCTAGGTAATAAGGTCATGTCATAGGAAATTGGTATGCATACTGCTCGTGGTCGTGCAATAAGACATACGAGCACCGTTATATGCTATAAAAGTCAATCAAAACCTGTTCAACGCCATTGAATTAATCAACGAAGATATGCGTGTATCTTGCAAACAGGTTCGCTGATAAACAATAAATAATTACTTAAAATACGATACTGACCTTATACTTTTGTAGTTGGCGTTGTACGTGTGCGCGTAGAAAGATAAATTCGGTGTCCGGCCTCAGAAAACGCGGGCGGCGGGAGTTACAGTCACGGCTTACAAGACCGTGGTTATATCTTATAGCTTCTGCACTCTGTGCGCGATGAGCAATGAGCCATAGCCAATGAGCGCTCTGCGTCGAAAAAGCAGAGTTGTTATTTATTGGCTATTGCTCATCGCTGATTGCTAACCGCGCGCAGTGTGCAGAGGCCATCGCAGACATTCAGAACTCCGGCACATGGCAAATAAAAAACGGTTGTATCGATATTTATGTATTGGGTATCGATACTTGTAAATACCGTTACGCCAAGAATCGATACAAAATATCTATATTTGGATCGAAGAGTAGCGATATTCTAAATATCGATACTGTATCGCCCATCACTATGCTGTACTGCATAATGTTTCTTGCTACATGTTTCATGTATGTCCGTTCGTCGTTAACATCTATACGAGATACATGATCTACATGTACCGTCGTGAACATCTGATAGATATACTCAGAACGTTCTTCCAGAGGACGTAAGTTGATAAACGTTCAGGAGATGTTAATTAAATGTTGAGTGGTGTAATAGATAAATCATCTAAAATATATTATTACGGATACCTAAGATAGATGTACTCAGAACGTTCTGTCAGGGGACGTCATTTGGTGTACGTTCAATGGATTTTTATTCGGTGTTGAACGGTGTACGAGGTATATCATCCAAAAGATTTTATATCGTATACGTAAGATAGATCTACTAGGAACGTTCTGCTAGAGCACTGTGACGAGCATGCCTGCGTTCGCGGCAGTCGGCGTGCATCTCCGCACTTCCCGGATCTTTCGCGTGTCCCTCCTACCCGATGTCCATTGCCACCCGCAAGTCTCACGGCGCGGGGCTTGGGTGCCAGGCACAAAATGCCGCCGGTCCTAGACCGACTTGTTTCACCCACGCTGTTTCACAGCTGGCCGGACCGAGGACGGGCCGGCCAGCTCAGCTCTCCGACGTGAGGGAAAATGGTAGAGGGGCGCAGACGTTGGAAATGACCGATTTTGTAACAAATTCCAAGTTTATTGCCGCTTCGACATACACGGGAACGGTTCCCCAAAAAAACACGTAACGTCGCGACAAAGGGTTTTACAATCCACGGGGACAGTTTCCCAAATAAACAAACAGGATCACGTTTTATAATATCAAACGGGCGCACGAAAGGGGGAAAAACATCGCCGGGAACAACGCGATCGGACTTATTCCGCGAAGGAAACGCAGGTATCGGTCGAAGGCACGTTTGGCACGGGTTCGGACCTCCATTTGCCTAGGCAGGTTTGCGTGAATATCCTCCTTTCACGATTTTCCTTACCACGGCCAGACAAGGGTCCAAAAATCACGCGCGATAAACCGAATCGAAAAGGAATCGCGTGGGGCCTGCAAGATAACAGGAAGATAAAGGTGAGATGACCGGAAGGTACTCGTCAGATAACCGACAGATATGCGACAGATAACGGGAAGGTACCCGATTGTCGATGGACAGACGTGGGTAGGTAGTCGAAAGGCACGCGCATCGGGCGGCGCGGCCTTTCGACTATCGTGGGCCCACCGAGGGACTTGAGGAACGCCTCGTCTTCTCGAGGGAGGCCTCCCTCGTGCTCATTACCCCCTCCAGAATCTTAGAGAAAGACACTCGCGGCGCGAACAAGCATAGCTGCGGGAGAAGGGCCGTACGCGATAGTTGGGGTGTGGGGTAGGGGTCGTGACCCGTTCCACGTGCGAATCGTCATCGGTGTCCGAAGTTCGAATTTCGGGCCCGCGCGGCAAGGGGGAGCGGGTGCCGCGAGACACCCAATAACGTCCCCAAACGGCGCACGAGCGCGTTAGTAGGGGCGGTAAGAACTGGGGGAGAGAGATTCTCATGATATATTTGGGGATAAGGATTGGATGTGCTCTCGCCAGTGTAAATGTTTTGCGAGGGAAGCCTCGGTTTGTTTAGTCTCGCGATGGGCGAGTTTGTTGCATTGTTTTAAGACACCGGGCGAGAAAATGCGCATCCAACCCTTCCATGTTGGACAAAAATTTAGCAGTGGCGTGTGCGTTAGTTTATTCCCTTTTTCTCCTAATCTGTGGAGTGCGTCGGTCGCCTGAGGGATATGCGAATTCCTTACGCTCGCGAATGGGCCCGAGCGGTTGGAACAAAGATCGGTAATTTCCCGTGTTCTCTCTCTCTCTCTCTCTAATCTGATAGAGAGGGAAAACAAGGTGGTGGGGTTGGGTGTTATGTTCATAATTCCTTTCAGGTTAAAGTTCTTGCTTCATCTCCTTCTACTTTCTCAAATACTCCGGAATTCTTATTATTAGAGGTATGCAAGCGTGGCTGCGACTCGCTATTGTTTGCCTCTATTTACCGCAGACCTAAAGGTCGGTTGTTTGATGACCGCAGACCTAAAGGTCGGTTGTTTGATGAATTTTTGGTGGCACTGAACTCTCATGCGTATGCGTATCGAAATATTGTTATTGCTGGTGATTTAAATTGCAATTTATTGGGGTCTGGTTTTGAATCAAATTATTTGCGTGAGACGGTTTTCTCTTTGTCTATGCACATGGTGGAATCTTGCGCTACTTTTCATACTGCCACGTGCGATTCGTGGCTGGATGTTATTATTGTAGATGATCCGGATAAGATTATCTCGTTCTCTAAGTCGGATGAACCATTTATAAATGGTCATGACCGCTTAGATTTTTCCTATGCGTTTGATCTTGGTGGGGTGGTGCCTCGGACTGTCATACGGCGAAATCTGACGCGTTTTCTCTTCTTGGGGAGTTTGATATGGCTCATTGTGATCTGAGTCACTCTGGTGCTCTTGAGTCTGGGCTGGTTCGGCTAACACATGTGCTAAACTCTGTCATGGATGTTTGCGCTCCCAGGACTGAGTTCCTGATTAGGAGGTCATTGTCTCGGTGGTGTGACAAGGATCTTTTATCCAGAATTAGGCGGCGGAACGTTCTGTTTTAAAAGGCTAAGCGCTCGCGGAGTTTGTTGGACTTTGAGATTTATCGGAACTTTAGAGACACTCTCACAAGAGACATCAGGAAGGCTAAATATGACTATCATTTCTCAATCCTGAACTCTATTAATGACCCGACGCGACTCTGGAGGGAGTTGGCTAACCTAGGCCTAGTCAAAACATCCGAAAGTTCTCCCCTGCATTTCTTTGATGCTGATGAGTTAAATGCATTTTATGCTTCGATATCTTGGGATGAGAATGCTCTTGATGTGAGTGCCACTGTCGAGTTCTTATCGAATTGTCTTGAGGGTGACCAGTCATTTAATTTCTCGCGTGTTTCGGCGCTAGATATTGCGAGGATACTGCGCCTTAAGGTATCCCAGTCTCTTACGCCTGGGCCTGATGGTGTCTCGGACTTTTGCTTGAAGCACTCTCCTCAAA
>JAPYZI010005948.1:0-10067 GCA_030523105.1 Ophioninae sp. A BG-2022a | reverse complement strand
TAATAATAATATATATATTTATTCCAGATGTCTGGCATTAGCTGTGACATGGCCCAACTAACGTAAAGCGTTACAAGTTTTTTTTCCTCTTCTATATACATTTAGCCTTAAACAATAGATATATAATATAAAAATAGAAAATAAAAAATAGAAAATACACAACAGTAATCCTAAAGCTAACTCCTATTGACTCGGAAGGAACCAATCATTTTTTATAAAAATAATTCAACGCGTTCTCGAATAATTATTTTCCTACAATAAATATCACTATAGTCAAAAGTACACTATTTTTCTATTTTCAGACTCAAAAAATGATGGACATACTGTTGACTATTAAATCCGCTAGTACTACCTCGAACAACAAAAACGATCTCGTAGCTTGTAAAATAATAATAATAACATGGAGTTTCAACGCATCCAGCCGATGGAGTCCGCAATTAAACGGCAACGGGCTCTAACAGTCGATGATTCTTATTACGATTGTGGAGGATGGATGGATCGAAAAACGCGGAGGCCAGCGATAATTCATTCTGACCGAGAGTAAATCTCGTAAAGTAGAGATACCAGCCAACAGGACTCTTCCGAGCGACAACTCTACCGGGCTATTTATCAAATCGGAATGATTCGATCTTTTAGCGTTTCGCCGGACGAATGTGATTCTTACGATATAATGTATCATCGTGGCGTCTACTTTCTGCCATTCCTCTTCTTTTTGTCTTTAAATGTTTTACCACGGCTTGGTACGTCTCCTGCCGTACATTCGCCTGATGAACAGTTTCAACACACGGAAAGAATCACGACTGTGAAGATTGGCATAAACTACGATCGCGAGGAAATTAGATTCTGATGATTTGTGATCTCGAGGAAAAATGTCATCTGGCACAGCATCCTTGTACTACGTACGGGTGTAAAAACGTACTACGAGACATGGAGTAAATAGAGTAGGAGAGAAATGGAGAGATGGACGTTTATTGGCAGATTTTATCATTTAATAATTTGACTATTCAATGAGATAATTGTTTAATTGTTTGATTATTTAATAACCCAATCATTTAATAATTTGAATTATTTAATGAATTGATCACTTTAGGATTTGACTATTAAATAATTCAATTATTCAATTACTTGATTATTTAATGATTATTTAATGAGTTGATCGATTCATTATTTCGGTATTAAATAACTTAATCGTTTCATTAGTTTTCGTTATTGATGAATTCATTAATTGTCTTCACCAATGTGAATATTTTAAAAGAGAGAGAGAGAGAGAGAGAGGATAAAATAGATAAAGAGAGCATTTCCCACTTCTATTAAATTATTGAATCAATAATAATAATATAACTATTGAAACAGTAATTCAATTAGTTACTGTTTCAATTATTTCAAAATTTATTATTCGTAATTCAATGAATTTTCGAAATTGATTGATCAATCAATAAATTTCTTCGCCATTACAACTTTATGACACGACAAAGAGACGACAAATTAAAAATCCCACAGCCAAAATGTTTTCTCACTCGTGAAAAAGAAATAATATTTTATTCATCACTGTCTCATTATAAATTTTACTTGATTTTCTCTTTCATTTAAAAAAAAAATGAATTCATTGGTCGATTCAATTATTTCTTAATTTCCAACGAAGCTAATTTCCTGGAGAAGATTCCAGCTCGTTTCTGGATTTTCGCTCGGTCGATCGTGGTCAGTCGGGGGAATAAAAAAAAAACGTCCGAATAAACGGCCCCGTTCAATTGAAATAAAAATTCGGTCGCGACGAGGGGCTATTCGACGAAACGAATGAATGAAACGAAACGAATGAAAGTTCTCGTTTCGCTCGTTCGTTCGGTGAATTCCCGCTCGTGCGTGCTCCTTTTTCTGATCCCTTTTCGTTCGTTGTTCTGCTTCTCCTTCTTTTCTTTTCTTTTTTTCTTTTTTTTTTTTTGTTTCGTCGCTGTCTCTTCCGGCTGGGAGTCGAGAGAGCCAACATGATCGGTAATGAGAGAGCGAGAAGATCGGGAAGAACGAACGGAACGAGCGTTGCCCTCGGGAAGGTGAGAACCATCGCCAAAGTCCGAGGAGATGGTGCGAACGTAGGAAGATACAAAAAGGAGAGAATCATCCTCGTCCTCGTACTCAAGAGACCAAGACAACGAGAAAAAACGAAGATTCTTATTTTATTCCCTCGATTCTCTTATATACAGGGTGGCCTGAAAAAGTTGTTTGTTTTTCGGTCTATATAATAAGCATTCAAATACATACATATATATGTTATGTATAAAAGCACAAAAGTAAATTTGAAGAAGTTCAAAAAAGCTAATTTTGTAGAATTTATATAATAATAATAACAATAATAATAATAATAATAATAAGTTGCGTGAATAATTAATATTAATTTATTAATTTATTCGTTAATTTATAATACATTATTCTTTGTAAAAAATATTATACATAAATTAATATTAGTTAATCACGCTAATTATTATTATTATATAAACTCGAGCAAAATAGATTCTTCTTTCATTTTTTCAATTTTTTTACACGATTTTTTATCATAATAATTGACCTTATTATTATTAAATTAATATGAGTTATTCAAGTAAATTATTAGTATTACATAAATTCGAAGAAAATAGCTTCTTTTTAATTTTTTCGTATTGTTACATATCTAAATTTTTTCTCGTTCTTTTATGCATTTGTAAAATTAGTATTAAAAAAATTATTAGTGAAAAAACAACTCGTTGAAACAATTAGAAATATTTACTTTTTTTTTAATTTCGATGAAAATTCAAAGAATAAAATTCACAAAATTATCCTTTGGCGCAAAATGTTAATTATTTAGTTTTTCAATGTCAAGAGTTCACAAAGTAAAGAGGAAACAAATTGAGGGCAAAATGTTGTATAAAAAACGAAAAAAGAACAATTTTAGGAAATTTTGTTGAAGATCTAAAACGATCGAGTGTGAATGGGGATAAAACAAAAATGGAAGAGACAAATGAAAGACATTGGATATCGAGACATTTGGATTTTTCAATGACGATTCTTCAGTCACCCTGTATAATGTGTGCTTATACTAAGATCGAGCAAGAGAGAGATGAAAAAAGTTCTTTAACTCTCTCACACCTTCTCTCCATCTTGCTCGTCCTTCATTCCATTAAGAGGCTACGTGACGCGTGTTGAGCTCAACTCCAATTTCTTCATTCGGTTTCGTGCCACGAGAAATAAACTCATTGTCAGAGGGAACGAGGAAGAGGAAGAAAGGTAAAAAGAAGAACGAGGAGAATACTCATGGTGGGGTGCACAGGCTTCCAAAGGGATAATTAATATAATTCATACACCGGCTACTCATCTGCTAATTCAATTTATAATTGAGAGTTGACAACGATCGATCAGTCAGAGTCAATGGGAATTCACCCTCAGTGATTGATTGAGTAAGTTTATTAAATAAATATAAATATAGTTCAGAAAAATTGATTATTACAAATAAATATGTGAATTACTGTTATTATTATTATTATTTCAAAAGATATTATATAATAATAATAAAAATCTAACTACTCATTATTAGCTGTATATTCTTTTTCGAAATTATAGTTATAAAAATATATTTAAAAATATATTAATAATAATAGTTATTTCACATAAATTGTAAATTGAATATCAATTCTACATATAATATTTAAAATTATTCAATTCTATTATATATATCTTGTAAAATATATTTTATAAAAATGTTTTAAACAAAATTTTTAAAAATGTGCAAATAATCGTGAATCCGTGGATTTTCGTAATTGATGTCACGATATAATCATACTATTGTAAACTAGAGCTCATCTCTGGATTCTACGCTGATATGGCGTGCGCTCAGGCAATCGCGTGTGTATGAAAGTGTGCATGGCCTGATATCAGGTCGATGGGAGTTAACACTCGATACGATCACCAAGGGAAGATACCTTCGGTATTGAATGCATATATCGACAATTCTATATACATATATATATATGCGTATTTATATATATATATACAGGTAGTGAAGTCATCGGTGGAAGTACATAAGATAAAACCTGGCGTGAATGGGCCCTCATCTGGCGAGGGTTTCTTACCAGATTCCAGCTGGTGGAGACGAAAAAGAAGAATTCTTGGCTGGGCAAAAAAGCCAGTTTGGTAATACACTTCGTATCTCCAGTATGCATTGACGACATTTACGTACATCTACAATATTTATGGATTACGTAAATATAAATATAATTTATAAAAGCATAAAATATGTGTATGTATATATATATATATTTTCTTTTTATATGATTTTATTATGGGTGCATCCGTAATTTGTTCCTTATTTCGTATTTATTTATTGTTTGGGTTTTATGTTTTATTGATTATTTATTAATTTATTGATTGATTGATTGATTGATTTATTTATTAGTTTTTTTTATTTAATGGTTATTTATTCATTGTTTAGGATAAAAATAAAATATAATTTATTTAAATCAAATAACGTAAATGATATTTCTGGAGGATTATTTGTTTATTATTTTTTAAATATTTTATTTGTGAATTATATAGAATTTATTAATTATTTATTAATTATTTGTGTATTATTTAATGGTTTACTAGTATTATTTGTTTTTCGTAAATAATTATTCTAAGCCAAGCGTTGATGCGAGCCCAGCAGGAAGATCACTTCCGCTGTCAACAATTTCCGCGTGTACAGAAAAAAAAAGGAAAACCCGGAGAGACCGGGAGAGCCTCTCTCTCCGGTTGGACCTAAAAGCAGGATACGGGGCGTATAAATGTAGGGCGTTTCGAAAGCTTTACGCGATCGAGCTCGCCTTATTTCTCCCCGATATCTCTCACGTTGTCGCCTCGTCGTTCCGAGTCTACCTTTTCTCAATCGCCATTTTGTTTTTCCTCTTTTTTACTTTTTTCGTTCCTTTTTTTTAGCGATTTGGTTTATACAAATCTATGAAATTCTCGAGAAGATTTGCTATCTCTCTCTCTCTCTTTTTCAATTATTTGTTAAATTTTGAAATGTCAGGAACGTGGAAAAGCATTTTTTGAAAATTATTTTAATTTTTTTCTTTGGAAATATTCTTTATTTTTGGTTTCTAATTAATTAGTTTATATTCTATTAGTTGTTGAAAGAATCTGTTCCTGGTTTCTTCTAATTTTATTATTCCTCTATTAAATCAGTATTTTTAGTTTTCAGTTTATTTTTAAGTTTATTTTTAAGCTTATTTTAAAGTTAATTTTAAGTTGGGTTGTCCATCGTTAGTCAAGGCTTGCGATATGACTGAACATTATTTCAAGATTTTCGCGTTTTTTGTTTTAGATTGACTCACATTGTGTTTTTTCGTATTTTTGTTATATTACTATTTACTTATTATTTTGTTAAATTTCTTAAATTTCTTAAATTGCTCGAAAATTTTGTTTTCTCAATCGTAAGAAAATGCTATCATCATCATCATCTCTCTAAGATTTATTACATCGTTATTACGTTTTCCTTCAATCATTACTTTAATTTTCTATTTTATTTTAATTTTGTATAATAGTTAATTAATTCAAGTTAACATTTTTCTGCATTTTTGTATAGTTTATAAATTTGTTATTATTATTCTGTTGCTCGACAGTTTGACCAGGGCATAATACAATTTATCACCATAATCATCGTCTCTTTATCATTATTATTGTACAAACTTTTTCTTTTTTATTATTTCATTTTTTATTCTGTTATGTTATTGTATTATTCCCGTTATTGTCGAAAGTGTAAATGGGGCGTAATAAATTTATCATCATCATCATCATCATCATCTATGTTGGCTGTTTGGGTTAACGGAAGACGTCTTCGTGAGAGAGCAAAAGTTGGTGATATAAAGAAGCGAAACGTTCCGGAGAGGCTAGAAATCCTGCGACACCATTGTCCTCCGCAACCTGCGCCCACGTACTCATGCTAATGTCGAATGGTCTCCATGTGTGTTATTTACGGACACAAATACATCCGATCCGATAGAGGTTTCGTCCCGCTCGGTTGGTCGCCAGCGACCCGAAGTGTCGCCTCTCTCTTCCTCTCTTTCTCTTTCCCTCTCTCTCTCTCTCTCTCTCTTTCTGGTATCGTATTGTCTCATCGGGACCCAAGTTTCGCGCACTATTATTAAGGACACGATATCGAATCAACGAGAACGTCTAGGCTCGTGTATGTACAGGGTGACCTCTAATCTCACGTTGTTTATTGAAAGAGATCATTTTTAGAGGTCATTCCAGAGGTCGTTCGGATCAAATTCAGTCCTGTCAAGAGGGAATCGTAACTCAATGGTTACTGAGGTTGTTTGAGTTTACAATTTCTTTTTTTTCAAATTTCTCTGCGGGTTTTGAAATTTTTTATCAATTTAATTTTGGAAATTATGCATTTTTTCAAGTTGGTTCTTTGCGATTATTAAATATCGTTGGTTAGTTGAATTATTATTTTATTTTAATACAATTTTTTATTGTTTTTTGATATATTTTTTTATACGAAAATATTGAGTTTTAAATAATAATACACTTTAATGTATATTTAGTGTATTTGTTTCCATTCTTTTTCCCAAAAACAAATGATTATAAAAATGAATTTCTCCTAATCTGAATATTAATAAAATTCAAACCCTTTTATTTTTGAGATTATTATTTTATAAGATCTTAGAAACGAGATCGAAGATCCAATTTGATCTAAATGAGATCCAACATTGCAAAAATTAAATAAAGAATCTAATTTCATCTAAATGAGATATAAAATCTCAAAAATTAAATCAAAAATTTCAAAAATATGATAATTTATTTTTGAAACATTTTTTCAATGTCATCATTCATACGTCACATTTCAAAAAACTATCAATCAAACGTTCAAGATCGAAGCTTTTTTAAAAATAATTTATATTTGGAGGCAAGCAAGGAAATTTAAAAAAAAAATCGTAGAACCATCGATAGAACCCTAAAAAAAGGAAAAATTTAAAAAAAGCCACTTTCAATGCAACCACCTGATGGACTCTGTAATTAAACGCCAAAGGTTGACCGCACGTCTTCCCTTTCCCGCGATTATTTTTTCCTCAACCCCACTTCCCCTTCCTTTTTTTATTCAACTGCCTCATTTTTTTTTCCTTTTTTTCTGTTCAATGTCTTATCTCTGGAAACTCGCGAGGGTACGCGAGCTCCGGGCCCTCGTGCGTTGCGTGGATTTCGATCGCAACCGCAAAAGCCACGCTCTTGGCACAAGGAGCTCTCGGAGCCCGGTAAACCGCGAGAGCGATATACCTTCGAAGAAATGGTGGCTGCACACTGGATGCATTGTGCACCACAAAATTCTTGCTCTTTTTTTTAATAAACAAAAATTAATAAATTTATTTTTTATATTTTGGATATACATGACTTGTGTATGTATATTTAAATATTTTATAATATTTGTAATACTCATTTCAATCCATTTTGAATCATAGAATTGTTGCTGCTTTTTTTTTAATGAAAATTAATAAATGTATTTTTTATATTTGAATATATATATATATATATAGATATATAGATATATTTGCATTTTTATATTTATTATATAAAATAAAGTTTACATTTATGTTACAATAACATTTAAAATACAACAAAATCTATATTTATCTCACAATAAATATTTCTATACTTAATATATGAAACTTCATGTAATAAGAAAATAAAACAATCGTACTAATTGATTAGTAACTCCAATCAGTAACTTCAGAAATTAAACGCCTTCAAATTCCTAACTTTTCAAAATCAAATCCTCAAAAAAATCGTATAAAAAAGAAACTTTCCATAAAATCAATTTTCAAAAACCGTTTTAAATACATTACTATTTTTACATTCAAAAAAATACAAATTTTCCGAACATTTAAAAACACGAATAATTAAAAACATCTACTTCGCAATATTTATTTAACAAACCCAAACAAATACGGGTAAAAAAAAAACAAAAAAATAACCCGTAAATCATTAAAATCATAACTGTCGATTTTTTAATGATTCCACTGAAACAAAATTTAAAAAAAAAACCGAAATAAAAACTGTAATTTGTGTTTCGCTCCTTGGTGGCTCGTTACTTACGTTGTTTACTTTCAATCTCCTCTCATTACTCTCATCTCATTTACCTTTAACTCGAATACCCCCCCCCCTTTTTTTACCCAGGACAATTTTTGCCCAGTTTTTTACCTTTTTTCCGTTTTCCCTCCCGATTGAGAAAACGAGACACGATCTTCCCAAGAGGATAGCTCGCTTATATTGATCCTCGCTTGTGGAATTTAATTGCCCCCTTCCATCTCCTGGAACGTCTCTTGGTAGAACGGCCAACCAAGTTCGCCTCGGTACCGACTGTATTATTATACCGCAGAGGCCTCCGACACAGGTGAAACACACCACGAGGAATTGCCTTATATACACGCCGAGATCGGTGTCCGATCGATCGATTTGACGCGGTGGTCTCCTCACGCAATAGACTCCACCAATGAAGGAGTGGGGGAAAGGGCTTTCTTTTTCTCATTCGCTCCTACGGGTCGATATATCTTTTCGCGAGTTTCTCGTTTTGGTAAGCTGGCAAATCGAACAAGTTTCTCGTTAGTTCGATAATTAGTGCGGACTAATTTTCCACTGGGCATCCCCGATCGGCCAATTGGAGAAACGGTTGGGGCCTCAGCGATAAATATTCAACGAGGACGAATGATTATTTTCCTCTCGTTTAACCCCTGAGTACGGAATTACGAACTTGCGGAATTCGGTTCGCGAAATTATTCGATTTATTATAATAATTCCCAATGCGATAAAATCTCAAACAAAAAAGAAGACAAAAAAAAGAAAAGAAAAAATAATTCAACGATAAAGGAAATGAGAAAATAATGATAAAGAAAATCACAGAAAAAAAAAAAAAAAAAAAAAAAAAAAAAAAAAAAAAAAAAAAAAAAAAAAAAAAAAAAAAAAAAAAAAAAAAAAAAAAAAAAAAAACAAACAAAAAAAGGCAAAACCACCAAGCCACCTCAATAAAACCCAAACAAATTCCGCTTCGATCGTTTCGATGAAAAAACAAACCCAAACAAAAAAAAAGGAAAAAAAAAACAGATATAAAATAACAAAACAAAGGAAAAAACGTGATATTATTTTCGATTGAATTGAAATTGAAGACTGTTCGGTTCTCCTCGTACGCACATATCGTAATATCGATCCGGGGGGATAAACGTCGCGTTGCGGTGTTCTAAACTCACGTCTCGTCTCCTCGTACGAGGCCAGGAAAGACATAATGCGGCTGTGCTTCTATATAATACCGCAGATCAGTCAGATCAGAAAGATCTTATGCAACGTGTATGCTCTTTCTTCAGGGAAGACGATGGGAAAGCTGCGAGGGGGCGGGGAGGTTAACTTACTGCGGGAGGGAAGGGGAGGGGGGGGGGGGTTACTTTACCAAGAAATAATACGTACAGCTCGAAGTGAATTCTCGGAGCAAGTCCATGAGAAAGCAGATCGATCCCTCTCCGCTATTGCTGTTCCTCGCAATCCAATCGATAAACATGCTACCACCAGAAAAAAAGAAATGTGTATAGTCTCTTCAACGCAGAGGGACTTTACTCTTTCTCATATTTTCAATAAACGGAGAATTACGAATAAAATGAAACGAAAAAAGGCGATCGATTTTTCTGGGACACGAATGAAATAAAAAAATCAAACTTTTAAGGTAGGAGATTGATCAGTCGATATCAATAATTTGTTGAGTCTGAAATTGAGAAATGGAATACTTTTAAGTAGAGAAATATTTATTGTAGGAAAATAATTATTCGAGAACGCGTTGGTAATAAACGTGTTGAATTGTTATTATCAAAAATGATTGATTCTTTCCGAGTCAATAGGAGTTAACTTTAGGATTACTGTTGTGTATTTTCTATTTTTTATTTTCTATTTTTATATTATATATCTATTGTGTAAGGCTAAACGTATATAGAAGAGGAAAAAAAACTTGTAACGCTTTACGTTAGTTGGGCCATGTCACAGCTAATGCCAGACATCTGGAATAAATATATATATTATTATTA
>JAPYZI010005945.1:0-13085 GCA_030523105.1 Ophioninae sp. A BG-2022a | reverse complement strand
ATCAACCGATTGTTTGGGTTGGTTTGGGTTTGTTTGGGTTGAAAATTATTATTATTGAAATTATTATTAATATTTTTTTAATTTTTCGTTTCGAATCAATCGATTGCGTGTGATTGTGGGGAGTGTGCGAAGAATATGTTTTACATTAGCAATAATAATATTGCCCTCGGTCAAGATAGTTATATTTTTATCGATATATGTATTAATATTTATTAAAATTAATCAATATTCATCATAGTTTATGAATATTTCTCAAAATTTATCAATATTTATTAAAACTTAACAATATTTATCTCATTTTATCAATATTCATCGAAATTTATGGATATTTATCAATGTTAATACATATTTATTGAAATTTCTCATAATTTACCAAAATTTATAAAAACTCACAAAAATATATGAAAACGCTTGTCGATATCCCTAAATATTTCTTTCCAATAAAAGAATCACGTCCTCGAAGAGTTTTCGAGTTAATTACGAGAATTTGTCAATTTTATTATGATTCTTCGATTGAGCGTCACTGACCTCGTTGTATTCTTTCCAGTGGATCTTTTCCAAATGTTGGAGATGAACGTGACCGCCTCTTTTCCAGCAGCATCGTTGCTAACGGTGATTCTCGCTCTCGTCGGTAAGTTACCCAGCGAGTTATCGAGCGATACCTTTGCAATTAAAAATTGAAAACCGAGTTGTACTATAATTGAACGTTGGCTAGGAAATTGTTTATCTTTTTTTGGTATAGTTTAGGTTTTTTGGGGTGTTTTGGCCTTGTTTGGGATTTTTTGGGTTTGTTTAGGATTTCTTTAGTTTTGTTTGGGTTATTTTGGATTTTTTCTTTGCATTTTTTGGGTTTGTTTAGGATGTTTTTGGGTTTGTTTGGGTTTGTTTGGGTTTTCAATGAAAAAAATGATATTTCGATCGAAAAGTCTCCATCACTGTTGAAAAAGTGGGGTTAGGTTTGTCGTATTCAATTATTTCAAGGCCGTTTCTCTCGGTCATGAAATATTGAACGGTCCTTTACAGGATCGGTGTTTTCCCTTTTTATTTTTTTTTTGCGTACTCTCTCGGATCGTTGCGAGATACGTCCGACGTGATTGCGCGAAAGCGAGTCGAAGGGAGTTCCGAAGCGTTAAACCGGGGGATTTTGCATAAATTTGTGATAGAGGCGCAACAGTTGGGCAAGCCCGTTCCGGCGGCCTCACTCGGAAAGCTTTTGGAGTTCATTTAACCGATCTGCCACTTGGACCGTTAGAGCTCGGAACATTTCCATTTTGACGACCCCCCGCGACCGTCCAAGCGTCTCCTGTCCGCTCCGACGACCATCAACTTCGACCCCTGTTTTTTTTTTTTTCGTTCATACGCGAAACGCGTCGGAGCATACTGAATCATTGAACGCGGATCAGTTCGACGCTTCTCCACCCGGACACTTATCGCTTCCGGAAAGCCATAACCTATAAATGTGAGCTGGCGAAGTGTGGTATTGGGTTACGTACGATTGTGGCACGTTTAAACCATTTTTTTTCGAATTCTGTAGCGACAAGTTTGGTTAGGGATGTTTAAACAGGAGTCTACGTTGGGCGAAAAAAAAACTATTTTTTAGGAATTTTTTATGAGACCACGAATTGAGATATCGATGTATGGTTTGCTAGGCTCAATGAATACGGTCTTGAAATACGTTGCGCAATTTTTTATTACATGTTTAGTGCACTTTTAACGTACAGAACCACCGTTTGAATAAACCCCCCAACAGTAGGTGGGTTTGTGCTGCTGTTGAAATTTCAACGATTGAGCCATCCAAAACTGACGAATTTTCATATTTAGGTTCGATGTATCGCTAGCAATCGATTGACCCAGAATTTTTAAGGGACCTCCAAAAACTAACAAAATGGCGTCAAAAAAATGAAAAAAAAGTAGTAAAAAAAAAAGTAAAATTTGAAATTATGTAATAATTCTGGTTCAATCGCTTGCTAAAGGTGTACGGAACACCAGGTTAAAATTTCGTAACGATCGGTTCAATGGTTTCGGAAATTTGAGCATATAACCGTGTAAACGAAGTGGTTTGAGTTTGATTTAAAAAAAAAAACGTAACAAGAAATCGATTTTTTGAAAGTTTCGAAGTAGCATATCTTGCTTGAAACCCAATAGATGTCTGAAGTGAAAGATTCGAAGTATCGTACCGTGAGAACTATAAAATTCACTTGACGGTAAAGTTCCACGTGTTTAGCAAAAGATTGAGTTCCCTGAATGGTGCTATTGGGGTCTAGAGTACAGAGGAGTACAGAGGATTCCTGCCACCCTTGATATTCATTAATCGGGTATCTCCTCGTCGTTTTTTCTTCCGCTCGGATCCTCGTGCCCACTCCAGGGTTGATCGACACCTGTTGTCGGCTGTGATCCCTGGCGCAGCTGCCGAACCACCAGTTGATCCCGGAAGAAAGCAGACGACTGCGGAGAAGTGGAAAACTTCCGGTTTTTCTTTTCTTTTTTGGCTCGACGCGAACATCTAACTCCAGCGAATCTTGGCTAGACGCCCACTAGCGTTTCCAACGAGTTGGAAACGTTTGGTGGGGTTGCGCCAGTCGTAAAAAACCATGTTTCTTCGGGATTCATAGACAGAGAGATAAAAAGAGAGAGAGAGACTGGTATATGGGATGGAAAGCTGATGGACTGAGGGGAAAGGAATGAAAAACTGGGGTTCCGTTCTTCCGTATGAGCATTGATGGATGTTGGAACGGAAGTGAACCTAAACGGTTATCTTTGCGATCTCAGATGATAATAATCCTCCCAAGTTTATCCAGTGATTCCATCCGCCATTGAGTTGATCTTTTTCCGTAGCTCAGTTGGACGAACAATCAAGATATTCAAAAACTAGTCTAGACGGTGCCATACGACACTGGCCCAAACAAACCTGATACTGAAAGACCAGTTGTTTAAAATTCTGGATATTTTGAGTTCCCTCATCCCCCAACCCAAACGAACCCTTAAACAGCGGGCCCTCCCCAGCCCCCGCCCCCTGGTTCGTCGAAATGCCAAATCAGTGGCATTTTTTGCCTTACAATCGGTCGAATCACGCCATCGGACGTGAAATAACAAGTACCCTCGGTAAATGAGAGAAGCTCCATTTCCTCGCACGGTTGATAAATTCGCGACGAGTTTATATATACGGACACGGGATCCGGGCAATTCCGGATCAAAGGTGAAAAGGCATCAGCAAACGGCACGTTCTAGCACCGGCCGCTTCCCTCCTCGTCATTCCTACCCTCCCCCCGTTGACTCTTTGCCTACACGATGTATAACTAGTTTACGGTGCTTTCAATCAAACCCAACCCCAAACCCCCCTCCAGCCCTCCATCTCTCTTCCGTCCAACAGGCGTGTCCATAGTTGGAATTCCACGGCTGTGAATATTATTGTGAGCGTCATTTTGGTCGAGCGAGCACCTACCTGATAGCACATCATTTTCAACCGGTTGGAAAATTCCCTGCGCCCGATAGCCCGTAACGTCTGATGGAGACTGGTCTCCCCGGTCCCCACCCTTCTCGTCCTCTCTCTCTCACTGTTTCAGCATAGGTGGGATTTTCTCTTCGCTGCGCATCCACCACGTCAAAAGGCATCAAATTATCGGTGATTGACCGGACGCGGTTTTTCCGCTATCATTGACTTCCACCAGCCTCGTCACGAATGCCTGATAGAAGAAACAATAAAAATCCGGTTGCGTGAACGGATTTACATTGTTTTTCGTTTTTTTTTACGGTGTATTCATAATTCTAGGATTCCTCCAGCAGCTTTCCAACTCCAGAAACCCAAACAAACCTAAACAAACCCAAACAAAAATTCGGTTATAGGACCGGATTTACATGGTTTTTTTTTACGTTGCTTCCAAAACTCCAGAATTTCTCCAGCAGTTTTGCAGCTCCAGCAACCCAAACAAACCCAAACGAAAATCTGGTCACGTGACTGGATTTAGATGCGTTTTCTTTCTCTTTTACGTTGTTTCCAAAACTCCAAAATTTCTCCAGCAGTTTTGCAATTCCAGCAACCCAAACAAACCCAAACGAAAATCTGGTCACGTGATTGAATTTAGATGCGTTTTCTTTTTCTTTTACGTTGTTTCCAAAACTCCAGAATTTTTCCAGCAGTTTTAGAAGGGGGGTGGGAAAAGTGGTCCAGGTAGCGGGGGAGGAGGAGAAATGGGCGTTTCGGTCTGAGAGTTCGTTTACTCGGATAATGATGATGAATCCTCCGGTCCTTCGAGGAAGACCGTTAACGAAAGCTCGTTCGCGAGCCCTCGTTTTTCGTGGTTGGTTGTAACGGCACCGAGAGCCGGATAATGCACCCGTTTAAATGCATACTAGTTGGGTTATCCTCGCTCAGCCTAAGCCCAGACTCCCCACCAGACAGCGCCATCAAATTTTTAACCTCGGATAAACGAAGGAGACTCGACTTTCGATGAAGTTTGTTTGGGTTAAGAAACATCGATTTTTCGGTCGGTTTCAACCTGTGAGCCCAATTTACGAAGTTTCTTGAAAACAACAATCAAATTTGTTTGGGTTACTGTAGGTCAGTTTTTTTATGTAGGTGTCCGGAATATCGGGTTTTTATTTCATGACGATCGGTTCAGTAAGTTCAAAAATTTAACATCGAGCTTAAAATCCCCTTCGAAAAAAATATTCTCGGATGTTTTTGGTTTTGAAGAATGGAAAAAAATGTTCGATTTTTTCAAAGCTCCCAAGTTGAATCCCTGCTTTAATTTGAGGAATTACTGTTTAACTGATAATCGATTTAATTATTGTTTTATTTATTTAATTTTTATTTTATTGTTTTATCGGTTCATTTATTCAATTATTATTTTATTACATTATCGTTTTTATTTATTCAATTATCATTTTATCATATTATTATTTTATTTATTCAATTATTATTATATAACATTATTAATTTATTCATTTAATTATCATTGCATCGTATTATCATTCTACTGATTCCATTGTCATTTTATTGATTTAGTTATCATTTCATCGTTCGATTATTATTTTCATATTTTATTATTTTATTATTTTTACATTTTATTTATTTAATTATTATTTTATCAGATTTTCCATTCATTTACCAAATTATCATTTTATTATCATTTTTATTATCGAATAATTATTCAATCGTTAATCTCCTCGATTATTCTTATCTTTTTACTTAACTTTTTTCTAAATAATTTTTTTTTTTTTACGTTTACCGTTTTATGAATCAGTATATTTCCTAACCCAAAATGGTCCAAACTTTATTGGCTTTCAAAAATCGCAAAAAAATTGGTCAAATGATTTATGATTTTTCGATATTTCTTGATCGGACCGGACAGACTCCGAGCGAAAGTTTAAGCAGTTAATACAAGGGGGGCTAAATTTTGTTCGTTCGTTTTGTTTTTTCATCCCTCATCGCTGTCCTGCTTTAGGGCTGAGTTCGTGCTCGATAAGTTTGTTTGGGTTAGATACGAGAGCCGAGATAGGAAAGCCAAATTGTGTAAATATAAATTAAAGATGGGTAACGTTTCAGTGAGCTCGTCAGGTACAGGAAACTAATTACTCTTTGGCGCACCCCTTAGCTCCGAGCTCATTCATTTACTTTGGCATACAGAATAATGCACGCCTGTTTGAGTTCAACGCACGTTCCCCTCCCCATCCTCCGTTAAACTCATCCCCCGATCTCGCAAATTTATTTTTCGTTCCTTATCGCCTGATTAATATTTATTGAAATCGACCCTCCTGTTTTTTTCTCCTTTTTTCCCAATCTTGATGCGAATCAAGACAAAAATTAGATAAATCATTAAAAATAAAAAAAAGAAAAAAAAAACTTCGAAGGTCTGTTAAAAACGCGAAAAGAAAAAACAACGAAAAAAAAAAAAAAATGAAAAAAGAAAAAAAACACACAAGAAAAAGATGTATTCGTTTCGTTTCGAGGGAAGATAATGAAATTCGTGGCTGTTCGAAAATGAATAATAATTTTTCAAAATATCGTAACCATTTTGCGATAAAAATAAAAAATTCCTTTTTCAAATAAGATAAAAGTTAATATTCGTTGCTTTAATTAATTATTAATGTTATTAATATGAGCTATTTATTATAAATGACTGAATAATAATAATAATAATAATAATAATTGTTATTATTATTATGTTTTATTATATTTTAATATAATATAATACGATATAATAATACAACATAATATTATTATTATTATTATTAAATTGTATTATATTATATTAAAATATATTACAATTTAATAAATAATAATAAATTATTCAACGAATAAAAATGAACACTCAATGAACACTCATTAAATAACCAAAAAAACACGAACAATTAAACGAATTCGAAATACTTTCGAATTGCCATAAAGCCCTAAATATTAGTTTACCGAAAGCCGTTATTCAACGATTCCGTAACGTCGCTGTGTCACGTTCGGTATTCCCTTTACCCGTTCTTTTTTTTTTTCCCCACAACATTAATCGCCAACCAACGAACGACTTTTAATTACTTAATCGATAATACCATCGTCCCGGTAACTCGAAACGAGCGTTATTACGTAAAATTGCACCCGCGATGCGCGTTATCCACCAAGCTTACGCGAGTATCATCGACAAAATCGGAAATATTAATTTTTTTTTTGCGACAACCATTGTTTTATTATTATTGTTATTACATATTTTTCAAATTTCCGAGGAAAGTTCGTCGTAATTCCCCCCCCCCCTCCCCCCCTTCTCCCCCTTCGGAAAAATCGATGATACGAAGCCTCGAAACGAGGTCGCTTGTAATTCTTTGCATTAAAGTTTCAGCCCCTCGTTTATTTCGATTAGCAATACACACGGTTGATCCCAGAGAGAAAAAGGAGCTGGGGGGGGGGGGGGGTTGGGAGAGAAATTCACACTCACGATCCATCGGGCACGCCCTTGCGCGAAACACACGTTTCCGTGTTTTTTCCTCCCCTCGCCCGAGCCTCCCCACGAACGTTTTCCAACCCCCCCCCCCCCCCCCCCCCCTGCCATCTCGTCGTTCTTCGTCGTTCTCTGTTTTTATTATTCCCTTTTCGAGTCCCCCGCGATTTGCTACAGTCGTTACAATTCATTAGTGGAGCACGCTAGCTACGAGGAGGGGGGGGGGGGAAGCAGGAGGTGGAGGGGAGGGGGATGTATCACGGGGAGAATCGAATGCGGTCGAGGGGGCAATTTATCTTGAAGCACAATACCGTCGGCACGAGCCTCGTGTATCCTCCATCGATGCAATTCATTTCGCGAATTAATGTTACGTTCACGTGACCGTTTGGCTGGTGCGCCGTCAGGCGCCTCAACGGATGCGGACGGTCCGAGTTGGGAAATTAAATCAACCGTTTACCAAGTCGGTTTTTACGAAAGTCCGAATACTTTTCGGTGCTCGAGAGTAAAATTGTTGATACCGGGTTGGAAAAAAGAGGAGGCTTGTTGCGTATTTTGAAAATTTGGGTCGAAGAGGTTGGGTTTTGGATTTTTTGATGGAGCTTCGGTGGAAGTTACGAGAGGCGGAGATTCCGAGTACGGGAAATGCCCGGCTGTTGAAATACTGAGTACTTGGATTATCTAAGTACTGGAAATATGGGGGGGGGGCTTGGATTATCTAAGTACTGGAAATATTGGGGACTTGGATTATCTAAGTACTGGAAATTTTGGGGACTTGGATTGTCTAAGTATTGGAAATGTTGGGGACTTGAGACAGTGAGTACTTGAATTATCTAAGTACTGGAAATATTGGGGATTTGGATTATCCAAGTACTGGAAATTTTGAGTACTTGAATTGTCTAAGTATTGGAAATGTTGGGGACTTGAGACAGTGAGTACTTGAATGATCTAAGTACTGGAAATTCTGATTACTGGAATTGTCTAAGTATTGGATATTCTAAGTAGTAGAAATACTGAGTTCTTGAATTATCCAAGTATTGGAAATTCTAAGTACTAGAAATACTGAATACTTGAATGATCTAAGTATTGGAAATTCTAAGTAATTATCCAAGTATTGGAATTTCTAAGTACTAGAAATACTGAATACTTGAATGATCTAAGTATTGGAAAATCTAAGTACTAGAAATACTGAATACTTGAATGATCTAAGTATTGGAAATTCTAAGTACTAGAAATACTGAATACTTGAATGATCTAAGTATTGGAAATTCTAAGTACTAGAAATACCGAGTTCTTGAATTATCCAAGTACTGGAAATTTTTAAGTACTAGAAACACTGAGTAACAGAAATACTAAGTACTTGAATGACTAACTACTAGAAATTCTAAGTACCAGAATTACCAAATACTTGAATGCCTAAGTACCAGAAATTTTAAGTTCCAGAAATACTAAGTACTTGAATTACTTAGTACTTCAAATACTAATTACCCGAAATACCAAGCGCTACAAATTCCAAGTGCCAGAAATACCAAGTACTATCCAAGTACTCGTTCGATCTCCGCTTCCAATAAAAATCGTTTCGTACCATCGCCACATCAACAAATTACATCATCAAGTACAATGAACGATAACTCCACACCAGCTTTACACTACGTTCGTATTTGGTAGTTTGACGGCTCCCATTCAAATAGCAAATATCAAACGGTCCCGTTAGTTCGCCATTAGAATATTACGATTCCAAGTAACCTAATGAAGCAGAAATCGATGTTGAACGAAGTAACAACTACGCATCGGGCCAACATTAGATCCGAATGATTCTTCAAACGATCGAACCATCAAACGACTAACGACTAGCTAGTCTCTAACTCGCCATCCTCTAGTCGTGGATTCATCGCACTTCCGGTACATTAATTAACGGCGCTTCGCGCGACAAAATTTCATTTATAATAATCGCGGTAGATCGTGATACTGAATATTTCGGCGTTACGTCGTTAACGAATCAGGAGGGGGGGGGGGGGGGGGGGGGGGGGGGGGGGGGGACAAATTTGGGGCTTAGCATCGATTGGATGGAAAACGAGTACCAAAATGGCCGATCGATTAGATCAACCGGACGATATTCGATTAATAGCTCGAACGCGGATTCACTCTCGATCGAGTGAAAAATATTGATGATACTATCCGCATGATTCAGCCATTGGTCAGTACCGAATCGAATACTCGAGAATTCGTTCCAACCGGAAATCGTCGGCTTCGAAATCCTCCCGGGATTATGGACCATTGATGATAAGCCCCGAATATACGAATACCACCTCCCGCCGAAGAATTACGAACAAAAGCGAATTTATGATTTTTCACGGTTATAAACTAAGCAAAACATACCGCAAGGATTTTCGAAAAATCGATTTTTTGAAGAAATACGAACAGCATTGGCCAAACGATTTCTCTCTTTGAAGTATCGGGATCGTTGTCCGGTCGTGTTTCAAATCCGTTGTCGATTCTAAGTACTTGAAATACTTGGTATTGTAATTAATGAATACTAAAAATACTTAGGGCTAGAAATACCAAGTATTACGAGTACTTAGAATCGACAGCGGATTCACCCTAAGATATTCGGATTACTAGACATTCTGGGCGGTGAAAATACTGAGTAATAGTAATAGCGTGGATTAGAAATACTGAACAATGGGGATTCTAAGTATTAGAAATACCGAGTACTAGAAATTTTTCGTGCTAGAAATACGAAGTGGTAGAAATAGCGAGTACTAGAAATACTAAGCACCACGGATCTCAATTATTAGAAATATCGAGTACCAGAGATTCTAAGTATTAAACATACTGTGGGTTCGAAATACTGAGTATTGGAGATAGAAAATACTACGAATAGGACGTACTGGAAATACTGATTTCTAGAAATGAAAATTTCTAGAAACACTGATTTTTAGAAATACTGATTTCTAGAAATGCTCATTTCTAGAAACACTGATTTCTAGAAATACTGATTTCTAGAAATACTGATTTCTAGAAATACTGATTTCTAGAAATACTGATTTCTAGAAATACTGATTTCTAGAAACACTGATTTCTAGAAATACTGATTTCTAGAAATACTGATTTCTAGAAATACTGATTTCTAGAAATACTGATTTCTAGAAATACTGATGTCTAGAAATACTGATTTCTAGAAATACTTATTTATAGAAATACTGATATCTAGAAATACTGATTTCTAGAAACACTGATTTCTAGAAACACTGATTTCTAGGAACACTGATTTCTAGAAACACTGATTCCTAGAAATACTGATTACTAGAAACACTGATTTCTAGAATAGTACTTAGAAATGGTACTTAGGTATTCTAAGTACATAGAAACAGTACTTAGGTATTATAAGTACTTGGAAATCCTAACTTTTCGAAATACTAAGTACTATCCAATTAAAAATCCGATTGGACTTTGATTGGAATTCGATTCGACCATGTTATAAATTATTATTAATTGCACTTATACTTCGATATTCCTTCATTAAAAAGTGGGAATCGGTTAATCGACCACCAAGAATATCAGCATTACAAAATCGATCGTTCCCTGGTAAATATCAATAATTTTGATAAATCGGAAAACATCGTCCATTTATAAGCGTTACGCGTTCAGTCGTTCGTATGTCGGGATCGATATGTTGAAGAGCTGGCTTTGTCGGTTGCAGGGATGGAGGCGATCATGTCGGAATTTTTCAACGACGGTACGACAGCCTTCTACATTATTCTCATCGTCTGGATAGCCGATCAGTATTACGTTATCTGCTGTCACACGGACATCACGAAGAGACACTGGCTCAGGTAAGTACGATCGGGATCTCGTTCGAAGACGTTGATTCAATTATCGTTACGAGAGTCTTGATTGGACCGTTAAACGATCTCGTTCTCGTGGCTCCATAAAGATAAGCTGGAGCTTCCGCTTTATTCCTACCATGGAATATCCGGTATTTCGAATCTTACGATTCTCCAGCTTGGAAATATGTCATTTGCGACGTCAACTGATCCCAATAGATCGCGAGGTTGAATTCTCTCCGAAAGCAACAACGGATCATTCATTAATACCGAATTTACAGTCACTGGAATTCTCCAGGCCTGGAAAAAATGTTGGCTATGGAATTCTCCAGGTGTGGTAATTTCATCTCTGGAATTATCCACAATTGGAAAAATGTTGGCTATGGAATTCTCCAGGTGCGACAATTTCGTTTCTGGAGTTATCTAGAATAGGAAAAGTGTTGGCTATGGAATTCTCCAGGTTTGACAAAAATTTCATTTCTGGAATTCTCCAGCTGTGGTAAACTTGTACCGCCTTTGGAATTATCCAGCTCTTAGAGCTCTCGAGCTCTGGAAATAATGTCCGATCTTTGGAATTCTCTAATTCTGGAAAAACAGTCCAGTCTCCGGAATTCTCCAGCTGTGGAAAAAGCTGTACATTTTTTGGAATTCCCCAGTTCTGGAAAAAACATTCAAACTCCGGAATTCTCCAGCTATGGAAAAAACTTCCAGTCTCTGGAATTCTCCAGCACTGAAAAAAACATCCAATCTCTGGAATTCTCCACCTCTGGAAAAAATGTCCAGTGTTTGGAATTCTCCAGCTCTGGAAAAAACGTCCGATCTCTGGAATTCTCCAGCTGTGGAAAAAGCTGTACATTTTTTGGAATTCCCCAGTTCTGGAAAAAAACATTGAAACTCCGGAATTCTCCAGCTATGGAAAAAACTTCCAGTCTCTGGAATTCTCCAGCTCTGAAAAAAACATCCAGGCTCTGGAATTCTCCAGTCCTGAAAAAAAACATCCAGACTCTGGAATTCTCCAGCTCTGAGAAAACCATCCAATCTCTGGAATTCTCCAGCTCTGAGAAAAAACGTCCAGTGTCTGGAATTCTCCAGTATTGGTAAAAATCGTTTTTGGTGTAACGATTGACGGCTTTCGGCTGGAGAAGGGAGTACTCGATGGTATCTCGTACTTCCGATCGATATTCGACCTCGCAGTGTTCAATTTGTCGGAAGAAACAAGAAATTAGAGGACCAGGGGAGAACAATTAAACTGATCTAGCGGGTAATGGGTCCTGGAGGGACGTTGGCCAGGCAAGGCGACGGGGCATTGTGAACTGTAAAGTGGTTGGACTGTTAGTGGTTTGCGGAGGTTCCGCAGGCGAGAGTTGATCTCACGAGTCGACCGTTTCGGTGAAGGCACACTCAAGGCGTTTTCGATCGCGTTGTTGCCCCTCAATGGCGAATGTACACATTTGAAATTTCCCTCAGCCAGTCCTGAATAAAGCTCACGTGAAAGCCCGTACCGAATCTTATCAATAAAGCCTCCATTTACTATCTAAGATGGAACATCACTTTTACGAAATTTTATCAATTCACTGGCGGACTTCACTTTTTGGCGTTTTACATTTTTCAAAGATTCAACATTTTTAACGTCAAGTAAAAAAATCAACATTCATGTCCATCAATTCTACAAAAGCTGATCCTCGATTTCAACGAAAAAAATTTTAATTTCTCGGAGATAACTCGGTTTGACAATTTGTGATTTTTTATTTGTAGGTTTGGTTTAAAATGTTGAATTTTTCTGTTAGCTTTGAGATGTTTAATTTTCTCGTTTTTTATTTTTAGGTTGGGTTCACAATTTTTTATTTTTCGGTTTGGTTTAAGATTTTTTGAATTTTTAGGTTAGGTTAACAATATTTGATTACCTAGTTTAGGTTTAGAATTTTAGAATGGGTTTTTCCCATTTTCCTAGTCTAATTTTGCCCTTTCGGCAAAAACTCGGGCAGATTCGTAATCAGCGGAAAATTTCCGATCAAATACATCCTTCTAAAAGGTTAAAAACGGAAAAAAAAAATTTTCGTCTTCCCCCGGCCACTTTGCCAGAATCTTGAAAATCGCGGAATTTCAAAAGGTCGTAGCGTGAGCTTCTCGTATGCTATTGAGATTCAATGGGTGAGTTTGGAAAAGGTTTTTGCCTGACTTAAATAATGGCGTTGGATTCGTATCGATATCTCGCATAGTTTTCCCGGAAAGTCCACTCGAAAAATCGCAAAAAAAGAGGCAAAGGGGTATGTATGGAAAAATTTGCAAAAATCGATGGTCCTACTTTGAAATTCTGCCAAAAATCGAAAAACCATCG